>PVIC010019633.1:0-30357 GCA_004025085.1 Thryonomys swinderianus
GAATGGATGATGAATGAATGAATGCTTGAACTAAGGAGCTAGAAAAGAAAGACCTCCTATGTGGAGCATCACTGAGTAGCTACAGTGTACTCTCCAGGTAAATAGCACATTTTCTCTCAGTGCAATCCTGTAGGTTGATGTTCTTATAATACCATAGAAGAAGAAACTGAAACTCAGAGATTTCTAAGAGTTGGTCTCTTTTTGCACTGTTTTCTTTTGACTTCAATTTGTAGATATGAGAAGGAAAAATTAGACAGAAGAGATGGGTAGGAGATGGTGTCAAAACGCTACGGAATATGAGAGCAGGGGCCCAGGGGAAAACCTTGGTTTGCTGAAACTTAAGGCAAGAAAGGCTGGAGAGGAATCCACTGAAGGAAACCGGGGGAATAATCAAAGAGTCAGGAGGTAACCAGGGCTGGGAGTCTCCTGAAAGCTAAGGTGGAGGAGAGGTGTGAAAAGGGAGGGAGCAGTCAACAGTGTGAAATGTAGCAGAAAGATCAGGGAGGAGAAAAATGGGAGTTCCAGTTAGATAAGCAGCTGGGAGATAACAACTTTGGGGTGCATACTTGCAGTTTCGGCCAGTGTACGAGACAGAGTAGAGACAGAGTTCCTCATATAGAAGGGACAAAAAATAAAATCACAGATAAGCGGAGGAGCATCTGAATGGGGGGTATGTTGTTTCCTAGGGCTGCTGAAACAAACTTTACAGATTGCACATTTTATCACAGCAGGAAATTATTTTCTCCCAGTTTTTAGAGGAAGAAATCCCAATCAAAATGTTTTATAGTTGGCTCCTCTTAGAGACTCTTCTTGCTTCTAGCAGTTGCTGGCAGTCCATGGTGTTCCTTCACATGTGACCGTATAACTCCTCTCTACCTCCATTTTCACATGGACTTCTCTGTGTATCTTTGTGTGTCTTGTAACTTTCTCTGTTTTATAAGAATGTCCATCATCAGATTTACTTGCAAAAACTCTACTTCCAAATCAGGTCACATTCATAGTTACCAGAGATTCGGATTTGGATGTATCTCTCTTGGGTCATTGTTCAACCCATTTTAGAGGACAGTTAATTTAAGATGACAGAACAGTGTGGTTTGTGTGAGAAAAGTTGTAATTGACAGATCAAGACCTGTAAAAAGGCATGATCTCATAATACAAATAGAGAAATATACTGTGTGTGTGTGTGTGTGTGTGTGTGGTACCAGAGATCAAACTCGGGCCCTTGTGCTTCCAAAGTAGGTGCAGTACCATTTGAGCTAAATTCCTGGCCTGAGAAATACACTTTTTAATGGAGAGCAACATCTCCAATTCTCTGTGACAGGTTGAGTGAAGACAAATAGATTTGGAGGTAAGAAGTCGGATGTTGACAAATATCTCCCATGATAACCCTTATTTATTCTGTGAAATAGAAGGAAAGATCTGCTGAGGGTGAAGAAGGAACTTGAGAAAAGTGCTGTAAAGATTAGAAATAGTACCTCACAAATGGATGCAAGGAGACCACGAAGTCATCACAGGAGTGTGGAGTCATTGAGCTTTCAACTGACATTGTGCACCAAACAACTGGGGCGGCACAATCTTCACATTGTATGGTATTCCACAGTGATTTTAGAGGAAGCCTCAAGAAGTGATGATAGATGAAAAGCCTCAAGAATTTATTAATTCAATGTGATGGTGAAAATAAAGCAAATATATAAGAATTTTTAAAAACCAGAGAATCCAGGGTATTCCAACAGATTAGGATGAGTGAAAAGACTAAAGATGGAGGTCCCCATGACATTGAAAAACAGAGATTAATGAACCAAAGTAATTAAGGGTGAAGGAAAGGCAGAAAAATAAATGGTGGCACTGAGTGTCTCCATGTGTCTCATACCTACTGTAGAAACGTCTGCAGTAGGCTCCAGTCCCCTGCTCAGTGTACAACCAAGCCTTGAAAACAGGTTGCTAAATTGAGGTGTTGGTGAAGACCTTCGAGAGTAACATGTGAAGGAAATGCTAGTCTAGAGTGTTTAGGGGTGGTGGTGTAGGGACTGTTAAACATGATGACCTGACTGGTGAGTGCAAAGTGGAAGATCTTTAATCCTCACTACATAGCAGTTATTGGCACAAAGGTCACTGCAGCCAATGGAAGACGTTAGGACAAGGATGATTCTGCTGGGGGATAGGCAAGAATGAGTGCTTACTTATGAAGCAGAGAAAGCTCCCTCTCACTGCAAGACTGGAGTTTGTCCCTCTCTGTCCTCCAAACCTCGCTCCCCTCTCTATGCCATTGACCCCACCGAAGTCCTCTCCTTGCTCAGCCAACTGTGCCTTTGAGAAACCCAACACTGAAACCAGAATCTTCTTTTTCCATAACCTGTGTTGACTGTTTTTGACTGTCAAGTCCTTAAACATTTCCCAATTCATAGGATTATGTTAGTTAGCTTGGGGAAAAGCCTGCACAGCCTGTCTGCTTTAGATTGCTCTTATCTGTATCTCTTACAGGTAAAATTACCCATATACTCAGAGGCTGAGCATAAATATAGAACTTTCTAGTACTCTTTTTTTCACTCTTAGTTTTCTGAATGGCAGTGATTGGTCCTTACACCAAAGAAAACATTTCTTTGTATAAATGTTGCCGAAGTCATTTCTTTGGAAGTAAGTTTCCAAACAGTTCTTTGAATAAAAGTAATTGTAGAATGTTCATATGCAACTCTTGAGTGAAGAAAATAAAATCTCACGAATGACAAGAATGAAGTACCTGCTTACTGTTGTTATATTTATTAATATCATGCTTCAAAATTGTAACATCTGTAATTATCTGTAATTACAGATAGTTTGAGTTCTTTTTATACCTTTCTTTGGCTTTACTTTAAAACCAGTCTCTAAAAATGAACTTATCCTGTGTTAGTGGAATGATCATAGAACATTCTATTCATCTTAGAATTTGGAATTCAGAATACATTGTTATCAAGATTTATCTGGTAAACTATCCATTCTTTTCTGCTGCTTGATCCTACTAGTAATTTCTGACAAGTAATTTTTAAAGAAAAAATACTGAGAGATGAATTTCATTGTTTGCTCTTTAAATTATGCCTCTAATGTCACATGAGACAGTATCTTCTAACACAAGCTGAAGCAATTCATAGAACCCTACAATATAATCAAAAGAAATCAAGACATATGTCAAGTGATTACTCCTCATACCTACTGAGTAAGTCTTACACTGTTAGAATTTACAAATGTTGAGTTCTTCATATATATGAAGCACTTGCAGATATTAAGCAACAAAGTCCTTTCTGTACAAGAACTTGGGGTCTGATAGAGAGCATGTATAATAATTATGTAAATCTTTACGTAAATACCAAAAGGGTCATGCTGCTAGAGGGCTACAAAGGAAGCATTCCTTGAAACCGCATCCAGGGAAGGTGGAAGGCACTGGAGCCAGTATCTGTGTATCCTCCTCTCCTGCCCAGTAGAGGTAGACATAATCACCCACAGCATCTACAAATGCCCATCAAATGGACATTTAATGTAACTCATGTATTCATTACATAGTGCATTAGTGAATACTTCTGAATTATGACTTGTACAACTGTACAAGTACAACTGTACTTTCCCCACTGGTGTGTGTGTATGTGTGTGTGTGTGTGTGCGCGTGTGTGGTGTACAGTGGATAAGCACATGTGTTTTGCTTTGCAGTCAAACAGTAGTAGGTGGTTAGGTAAGTTATTTAACTACTCTAAGCCTTCGTCTTCTCATCTCCAACATAATGACAACATTAGATCACTCACGTGTTATACTGAAGATGAAATGAAGATGCACTAATCACTAATATCTTATATGCACTCAATAAATATTACTATTCTATTTTCTGTTAATATGGTGCTTTTGTCAACGTGAGATTTTCAGCTCCTTTAGAACAAGGAATATTGATTTTTCTTCTTTTATAACTCATTAAAAACGTAGTTCTAGATTCAAATAAATGCTCAAAAGATGTGTTTTGCTATGAATTTTAAACTTATAAACATGTCCCTTCCCAGACCGATGCAATCTGAGGACAAGCAAAGTCAGAGTCTTTCTCCACCACAAATTCTGCCTCTGACTTACAGAGTCCATGCCCTTTCCTGGTCTTCCTAGACGAATGTTAGTCGATATGGCCTTTGGTGACGTGAAGTGCCTTGCTTGATCAGTCTTGTATCACAGCACTGTCTGGTGGGACTAACTCATCACTCAAAGCTGGGAAGACAGAGGCATTCCACTTGTTGTTTAGCTACTCAGTGCTAGCTGATATTTTTTTTCCTTCTCAAAATCTGTCATCACCCATGCAACCAGGCAAAGTATTTTAAGTTTATCTTGAAAGAACATAAAATCCCTAAAGAATGCTGTTTAAATGTGAAATATTTTTTTCTTTAGCATAGTACCTCAACAAAGAAGGGGTACACACACAAAGCTTTAATCAGCATTTTTCCTGAAAAATCTTCAGCGAACTCCCAATTTTTTACTCCCTCATATGTGTTTCTTACTGCACCATAGAAATAAATTTATGTAAGCAACTGGTAAGCTTTGTTTTAAATATGCTTTGCTTTTATTTTGCTGTGCTTTCAGTCGTAACAAAGGAAGATGTAGTTAGGGATCCCAATCCAATCGTTACCATTCCCAATAGCAACCTGGGTTTCTCACCCCAAATTATGTAACACTGAGCTGCCAAGGAGCTAGGCAGGAGACTCTGGGTTTGCACAGGTTTAACACTCTAGGTTTTGAATATTTGCAATCGACCATGAAGGTTTGTGATGTGTTAATTGGCAGTTTTGCTGAGGTTCAAATTCGAATCGTATGTGCTTTGAAGCTGGCCTTAGAGGGGGATGGAGGAGCTCGAGAGTCAGCCTCATCAGCCACGCAGCATCTCTCTCCAGGCAGATTTCAGTTTTGTTCTGTTCTTTTTTCTTCTCCTGACATCATCAGTAACTCTTGGAGTGATTAAAAACTTTGTCTCTATGAAAGAGAAAGATAGTCATCGTATGAAAAGTACAATACAGTAAGTCTTCCAAAATACTTGCTTGTGAGGAGATGTTATACTTTGCAAATACATGTCTCAAGAAAGTTTTTGATAAAGCCAGGTCTCCATATTCATAGACTGGGAGATTTTCTTACTGCTTCAGGGTTTATCCCTTTCAAATTGTTAGGACTTTCCAAGCATGTACTTTGGAGAGTCTGGATAAGACTTGAAAATACTAAAAAAATGAACCTGGCTTTGCTTCCAGTACAGTTGAAATACAGCTGCTCAACATCAGACTCCAAGAGTTCTTTCCTCAGCTTCTCATGGGGTTTTTTACTGGCTTCATTTGCTCTGAAGGAGGCCCTGTGGCACGTGGACAGTGCACGTGGCCAAGACAGAGCTATGAAGTGGCACATTCTAAGAATGTGAGTGCTTAGGATTTGTCAGGCTTTCTCATTGCTCAGCCCTGAGTCAACCGTGCCCCTGGTGCTGCTTGTGAGCTCAGACCTCTGCTTATCACTAGTCGGCATTTATCAGAGAGAGGAGAGGCCTGCAGGCACAGACACTCACACTCTTGTCTTCTCATACATGGCAAAATGAGAAGACAGGGATCTTTAATAGAACTGGATATATTAAATTTAAAGGGCGATTCTTTATTAATGGTTATGTTAACCTGTCTTTTTATATAAAATTATGGAAATGGTAGTTTTATTTTTTTAATGTTTTTTATTTGGCATGGTTTCAAGTTGGCAGCTTTATAATCTCAAAAACTTTTGGAAAATTTGTTTTATCTGAGAACTCTAATAGATTTTATTTAGTTCTAAGACTGTGCATACAGACTGTATTTTAGGAAACAAGAAACTTTTAAATAGCTCAATTTTGTCTTCATAACCAGGAATAGATACACCATGGCTCCTGGGCTTTTTATACAAAAGCATCTGAGCCCCTGGGTTACCCTAAACTCATCTCTTCTGTGGCGCTGTATTTCATTGCCTTGCAAGGTATTGGACCAGCTGTGTTTACATACCTTAAGCCATTCAAAGTAAATGATCTTTGTTCTGATAACAACGGAGGGACATGTACTCATAAGCACCATCAAAAACAATCCAACCTTGGCCCTAGTCCAAAAATGACAATTATAAAAATAAGACTGAATTGGTGATTTATTTTGTATCTTTTTTGTTATTGTTGTAATATTTATGTTTCTGTAAGGTGCATGTAGTATTTGATGACTACTGAGGCTTATTGAAGCCTAATAATCATTAGGCAATAATTATTTAAAGACATATTAAAGATGTAAATTTAACAGTCAGGCAAAAGACCAGATGAGCGGCTGTCAGATAACAAAACTTTGGCTAACAAGCAATTACTCTTGAAAACCTACATCTTCACCTGGTGTTTAGCACAATGCAAAGCTGATGTATCAGTTACTATGCTAAAGACCCAGAATGCAGTGCCTCAGACCTGGCCCTGAGGAAAAGACTTTAAATTTAGATTTCTTTCATAGGAAGAAGTGGACCAAAATTACACTTAAACATAAGCTGGATATCATAGTGAAAGTTAAACAACAGCTAAGTAAAACAGCTATGCAGAGAATCAAGAAGGCTATATGAGTAATAGAATGTGGTCAACAAAATTTTAAGGCTGATTATATACATAACATAATTACATATGGCAAAATAAAATGCAGGCAACCTCCAAAGCCACCTGTGCTCCCAGGAAATGTAACCTAAGCAAGAAAGACGTATGTCAAATCTGATTGCAATGAATGCAAACTGTTTCCTCACAGAAACAGTTGTAATAGGGGATTTTATGCCTCACCAAGAGTCAGATGCCTCACGTTTTGTAGAAATCATCAGAAATCATAAATAATCAACAGCAGAGGATATATATACGTACTTTAATGCTTTGTGAAATAGATTTAAACCAAGCAGGGAAATCCATCAGATCTGAGACAAGCTCTGTCTAAACTGTGCCTGCCAACTGGGATGGGAATGGATTCTAGGCAGCTCTCCAAAGATGTGTGGCCAGTGTCTTCAAAAAAGCCAAAATCTCTGATCTGATAAGAGTTGTAGATTTTCCTTCTTCTAGCCTCAGTGAGGAAGACAATAACAGTCATGCCCAAGGAGGCATAAGAGTAAGGAGTGTTAATGAAAGAAACATAGGGTTTGTAATGGCACTACAATTTAAGTAGGTGTCACGTGATGTTTTTCACTTTCTGAGATACAGCTTCCGTTTTCTTGTCATGAGTTCTATTTTTGTAGGAAAAAGTATGGATCTACATATTTTTAAAAGAATGTTAAGCAACTAAGGAATGTTAGAAATCCTCACATACCCTTGGGAGAAGAAAAATGTAAATATGGGCCACGCGAACAAAAATTGCCATCTTTGTCAAGAATTTAGAAAATATAGAAACAATCTGAAGAGAGTACTTTCTACTTGGAATTTATAGGAATGTAGCTCTATTTTGTAGTCACTGAAATTTTATTTTAAAATCCTATTCAAAATTAATAGATGAAAATTTCTAAATTCTGAATGGTTTTTAAAGTGGAAACATTTTTTAAATTAGCAACTTTTAAGGGCTACTGGAACTCATTCAATAATTGGCTCTTCCATTCATAATACTATTATGAAGAAAGGAAGAACATCTCTGTCCTGACAGTTTCCAGAGGGAGGAAAAGTTCATCATCATTGGAAATAGGATAGAAATATTCCAAAGTACCAAGAAAAAATTAAGACAAAGAAACTTAAATTACATCATCTGGAGGAAAAACCCCATTATTACAATACAAACTGTTACACCCTCGATATTTTAACATCACTTTAACATTTGTATTCATCTTATTTTTAGGAGCAGCAATACCAAGTATAGGATCAGGCCAAGTCCCAGTGATTCACAAAGGAAATATAGAATAAAGGCAATCTAGCACATGAATTTTTATCCTCTTAGAGTATTAATTATAGTAGCTATCCTCCTCGTGGTATTTAGCCAGTTATTGTGTTAGTTGGTCCATGCAATTTTATTTTATCTTGTAAACAACCTGTGACATGGCGTCATTATATCTCACTTCACAGATATGGGCATTAAGGTTTAAAGCAGTTAAGTAATCTTCCTACTGTCCTGGAAAGCTTTGAACTCAGGTCTGCCTGGAAGCAACTTTCAGTATATTGCCCCACCTGAAAGATTACAGATTTAGTTGGGCTGCTGCAGCTACTATGACAAAACTTAGGGAAGTCAGAATTGACAGTGGATTCAGAGCAAGAGAGACATGCAGAGCCACTGTGAAAAATGATGGTCATGGGCTGGGGATATAGCTCAGTGGTGCCGCACCTGTCTGGCAAGTGCAAGGACCTCAATTCAATCCATGGTACCTTAAAAAAAAAAATAAGGATGGTTATTACATTCATTGTAACAATTAAAATTTCATAATTAAAAGTTTAAAACTGGTAGTCATTGTCAACTTGCTAAGACAGGATTTCTCTTGTTTTAAGGTCATCAGCATTAATGGAAAATGGCACACCCCATTGTGATGCAACACAGATATTAGGTGTATCTCTCTGCATTGCTTTTTCTCAAACTGCAGCTGGGTCCCTTCCACCACTTCTCTTAATCAACAAGTGGCCTGGGCCTAGACTCCTCCCTCTCTACTATTTACAACATGAAGCCCAAGTGTACTAAAGCTGTTAAGCTAAGGTTTTTGCCAGTGGATGATTCCAGGGCCACAGAAATTAAGAGCCAGTTGGAATGCTGCAGATTCTCACTGAGAGCTGCTGAAAATGACATGTTTTTCTACATTGTAGAATTCAATGAAACGGTGCCACTTGAGTCAGCCCAGATGTGAGTCAGGATTATAGCAGCCTGAACACAGCAGCGTTTGCAGTCCCAGATGTCCAGCGTGAAAGGGTTAAGACTCCAGATCCAAAGCCTGTTTTGCCACCTTCTCGCTGTGTGCTGGGTGAGACGATCTTGTGTGATTAGCTCATTATTTATCACCTCCCAGCAGATACCATCGGGCTTGGTTTGCTGAGCTAGAAATCCGTTTGGGTGTCATGTGTCAGCTAAATAGGCTTAGTTTACAATAGAGGCTGATTAGTTTTCACCTTGGCCTCATAAAATGTGGCATATGTATTAGCATAATGGATTAGAGGAAAAGAGCATTCACTACAAGAAGTGACTAAGTACAGTCCTAGCATTTGCACGTTTGATCTTTGGTGTATTTGACTCACCCCAACTGTTCAGGATTTGAAGACTCCTTTCTCCCTAAAATAACTCTTTTCAGACTCTTCCTTTCTACTTTCATGCTGATTTTCCTGAGTACCATCCAGAATTTATGAACTTGATCTTCCTTCCCTCTTTCTTACGTACATAAAATGTATGCTGTGATGTAAAGCCAAACACCATGCCCACACGAAGGAGACGGTGCTGAGAACAGACTCACACGATCGGCATGCCACTGACCTGTGAGCAGAACAAAATCAAAATAAAGAGTCAGGACGCCCTCATCGATTTGTGCAGGGCTCGTGGATGGGAAACTTTTCTCTGGCTAGAGTACAGTGTGAGAGCATTTCCACTTTCATTTCTGTTTAATTTTCTGAGCACTTCCTACATGAAATTCATTTTGTTAAACACTCAAAAATAGCAGTTTTTTTTTATGTCCCTGACCTAACGGTATTAAGTCCGCCAAAAAATTAACAAGCACAAGAATAAAGAAATATAAAATAGAATAAAATTTAAAAGAAAGCTTGAAGAACATTTGAGTGTTTTCAGCATATCTGATATCATGTCATAAATGCTTATACTTTGACAATATAAATGGCAGCCATATGACTACACGCGTAAATACTATCTCAGTGTTCTTTTGGAGATACTGGCTCTAAGAGAACCTGAATCAGATGCTACTGGATACCACATAGTTTACCGAATGTGTTGTGTCTTATTTGATGTAATCCTCGTACTTGTCCCATCATGCCCCTCTTTTCAAGAAAAGAAAACTCAGTATCCAGACTACCCGCCCTGCCCACAGAGAAGTGGCAGAGGCCCGAGTCACTTTCTGGTCGGTGTTGCACTGACGTGAGAATTGGTACACGGAAAAACAAGAACAAAGCAATGGAGCACCTAAACACAAGTCCCAAGGCCAGAGAGCCTGGGATCCATTCAGGGAATGACCAGCAGCCCACTCTAGATAGGAGCTTGTGGAGAAAACTTGTAGGAGATACACTGGAAAGGAGACTCAGGCCAGATGAGGAGAGGTCTGAGGCCCAAAGCTGGAGTGACACTTCCTTTGGATGGCAATGGGTGGCCATAAACGATATTTTAATCCATAGAGGATCATAACTAGATTGAAACGTAGGAGCATCAGTCTGGCACGTATCTCCAGTGCAGCCTGGTGTTTCTTCTCTTTTTCTACTTTTCTTTGATCACAATCTGCAGTAATAAATACATTTTCCTTTACAACCTATACAAGTATATTTAAAATACATATAGCAAAAATTAGACAAGGTGAGACCTTTCCTAAAATATTGACCTTTTCTTTTGTTTTATTTTACCCATTCCATCTTTAATTGATTTTCAAACCCACTGATCAGTTGAAGACACGAAGAAAAACACTAGATTAGATCATAGTTGGGAGAGATGGAATAAGGTGGGGCAACCAATTGTAAACTATCACTGCAGTTAGGCAAGAGCTAGAGAAATAAGAGGGGCGGATAAAAAGGATATTTCAAAATACAATGACTTGGCAATTCCGGAGTCTCCAGAGGTGATGACCGCTAACAGAAGTTGGAAAGATGGACTGAGAAACTGGCTCTTTGTAGGAAAGAGTTTGATTTTGGATACACTGGCTTTCACGTTCCAAGAAGGCAGTTTTAGGCTCCAGAATGTACCCACAAGGCAGTTGAGAGTGAGAAGCTACAGCCCAGGTTAGACTTAGACCCTGGACACCTCAGCCCGTGTGCACTGGCTTCTGCACGGAAGGGTGGCAAAGGCTGAAGACACTGAACCATGTCCAAGTGAGAGAAGGAAGACACTTCAGGGACAGCTCCATTTAGCACATTATTTTGTGGGGAGCAGAGGCAAACGGCATACAGGAGAAGCCAGAAAAGCAAAGCCCTGGGACGACAACCAAGATGGTGCCAGGTGTAAACTGCTGCTTCTTCTTTTCCCCTCCTTTTCTAATATCCTCAGAATTTTTCCAAGCCAGAGCAGATAGGAAGCAAACAGTGAGCAGTGATAAAGACGACATTGTCTTCTGTCCTCTAGCATCTGTCAAGTCCTCTGGACTTGTACTTTTCTTCAGATTTTAATTGTTTTTCTGCCACATCAAAATACTCCACAATACTGGAGCTTCAGGCAGCCATGTTACTTGGCCTACCCCTATGCGGGTCAGAAGTTCTAGGAGAGTTTGGCTGGTGCTTCCTTCCTGCTCCACACAGTCCGCAATGTGATCACTTACTTGCAAGGCAAATTCTCTACTTGCATGTCTGGTACCTTGGAGTTTCTTGGCATTTTTCTCTCTGCACATGCAGTCCCACCCTCTGGGGTCTCTTCATGTGGCTTTGGCTTCAAAGAGCAGCCTCAGACTCAGTTTTCATCAGAATTTTTATATGCTAACATATAACACTAGGACACTAACAACAAATCCTTCAAAACTCAGAAGCAGAAGCTTCTTGTTACCTAAGGTCAGGGTTCCAGAACTGGCCTAGCTTCACTACTACTATATGCTCATGGTCTAAATAGTCACAGGCCCTACCTTGATTTTTAAAGAGGGACATAAGCCTTCCTGCCCTCTCAATTGGTCCAGAAGTCTGAACGGAGGGATTTACAACTAGTATGCTTGAAACCCATTGTATTCTTTTTTCAATTCAGATATCATATGCAAAAGGGTCTCTGCAACCCAAAAGGCCATGTGGAGTGCTTTGTCACAGCCCTGCTAGAGACCAGCTATCAAAATGTTACTTTAGGGGCCCTGTCTTCCATTACCATGAAAGCTATGATTCCCACCTCCTTTGGCCCCCTGCCTGAACTATTTGATCTCTCAGTCCATCAGGCCACACTGGACAGTGTGTGTCAGGTCATGCACATGGAATCCTTTTGGTTACAATTACCTTGTTCTCCAAGCAGTGTACCTATTTTTCTCCGAATGGCATTTTTTCCTCCATTACTCCTTCTCCCCCTCTTTCTTATGGTTGCCTTCTCCAGGATGCAGACCGTTTTTACTGGAGACTGGGCTGGATGGGGTATCTCCATACACTGTAGCGCCGTGACCCAGAATGTAGCATTGTTACTGGACCAAGTGAAGAGTCATCCCTGGCTTCTCCTTTAGAATAACATTTGTCGGGCCGGAGGGTTAGCTCAGTGGTTCCGGCGCCTGCCTTGCAAGCGCAAGGACCTGAGTTCGATCCCCGGTTACCACATATAATGCTGGGCGTGGTGGCTCACGCCTGTAATCCCAGCCCTCAGGAGGATTGCTGAGTTCGTGGCGGCTTGCCTGGGCACCATAGTGAGCTCAGGGCCAGCCTGAACTACAAAGCGAGACCCTGTCTCCAAAAAGCAAAAAAAAAAAAAGAATAACGTTTGTCTTGGGAGACTACATGATGTGTATAGTAAAGGACTTGATGGTTGCTTTATCTGGTCATCCAGGGTCCTTCGATGTGTCCAATTCCTACATGAGCACCACTTTGCATCAGGCAGGGACCACACTGTAGTGATAAAGATCTATTTCACCCCCCACCCCAATACCTAGTGGATGCAGCAAGTGTTTCTTCCTGTTCTTAACTCCAGTGGTGATGAATTCCAGTATCTCTGGTGCTGCCCAAACCCAGTTTAGCAGCACTCAATAACTGTTTGCTACATGAGTAGAGGAGAGAATGATTGCATGAATGAGCAAATAAACAAATGAATGTTCTCTCTGTCCTGTTATTCCAGAGAAAAACCCAGGTCTGAGCTTCTGTGGTACTAATTATATCCCACCTCAGATTTAGTGTATCCATTTTCATTCTTGATTGAGAGTGTACACTGAATATAATTTAATTAGCATGTTTCTCTTGTTTTATAAAATTACAGTATTACTTTGTGAAATTCCATGTCTTAATCTCTTTGTTTGACATGATCTAAGGCAGGCGCTTTAAACTGTAGAAAGATAATTACAACAGATGTTCACCACACAGTAGCTGTAAGCTTACGCCTCACATAACTCCCAGAATCTATATAACTTAGGTAATGGGTTTACCTTTATCAAATTGTCTGAGTAAGTACATTGTATTAATTCTAGATAATAATATATTCTTAAAGACTACTTTGTGCTGCAGAGATATCATAGTGCTAATGATTACTAGGGCTTAGCACCAGGTAGAGATGAAGTGCTTTATAAACATTATCTCAATTAATCCTTGTAAGAACTCCAAGAAAAGGCTATAACATACCATCGCATTTGATAAATGAAGAGCAATAGCATAAAGAGACCCATGTCCAAGACTACATTAGCTGCTAAGTGGCAGAACTATTTGAACTGGTATCAAGTATCAGATTTCAGTGTGTGATAAACACTGTTAGTCAGCTTTTCCTTACTTTTACAAACCACCTGAGATAATCACATTTAAAAGAAGAAAAATTTATTTTGGTTCATGGTATGAGAAGTTCACAGTCACTTACCCCTGTTACTTTGGGCCTGTGGAAGCACAGTTCCTCATGGCAGAGATGCATGGCTGAGGACATCTCCTCCCTGAATGGTAGAAGGAATGATAAGGGAAAGGGTTGGGTCCCAGTATCCCCTGCCCAGGCACATCCCCAGTGACCTACTTTAATCCAACTAGGCCCCTCCTCTTAAAGAGTCCACCACCTTCCAGTCACCAGAGGCTGGAAGCCCAGGCTTCAATACTTGGGCTTTTGGGGAACATTCATGATCTAAACTGTGGCAAGCAAGAAATTGATGAAAGCTTGTATTTTCATACTCGGATCAATTTGCAACATTTGGGGAAATAGAAACCTTCTAAATATTCCTACGATGCAGGTGTTGCATACTTCATTTCAAATTATTGTGAAAGCCTCACAGCAACTGCCTTTCCTAGGACCCAGACACTTGCCCTGCGTGCTGCACCAGGAGAAGAATTGCCCCCCGGAAGGCTCCTTGGTCCAAAGATGCCTCTCACTCTGCTGGCCCTGTCACTGAGCTCAGGTTCCTCAGCTCAGGAAAGTCTGCTTCAGAATTATTATGGGAATTTGGTGGGACAAAGTGTAGAATAACCGAGCCAGTGTCTGATAGATATATAAAAGCACCCAATATGAATTGTTATTGATATGACCACTATTCCTGTCCAAGTAGCTCTAGAATGCATGACAGGTCTAATCTGTCTTAATGAAGGAGAGCATGCCTCACTTGTGTGAGAGGTCTACCTAGCACTGAAAAGGCTGCCGCCACCATATCTATCACAGCGTGGTCTTTGCTGACATAAACAATTACAACCATACAGTTGAAATCTACTTATGATGGCCTATGGATACGTAAGATTTTGAAAGATTTCAGCAAAATAAAAATGAACAGATTCGAGCTGTACATTTTGTCCCTTCTTGTCCATACCCCATTCCTTCAGTAACAGTATAAAGAGAAATCTGGCAGCAAGAGGGAAAAAAAAAGAAGAAAAACTAAAATTAAGCTTAGATATTTTTGGTAACAGACAGATAATTATCACCTCACAACCAGAGTTAACTACGTTTTGAAGTAGTCAGCCAGTCTATTGTGCATCTGTTTGTATATCTTTGTAAACATGTAATAATTTGATCAAACTTTTGTAAATGCTTTCATAGTCATCACTATCTATTTTTTACTACGCAGACCTATTCCATGTTAATTCTTGAGTTGCTTCTCTGCAAATATATCCTAATATCAGGAGACCAGAATAATGACTCATAAATAGGCTCTTATCCAACTTGCTGTGTGGCCTCTGAGAAGACAGTGAAGATTATTAGCTTGTTACTGTGTCTACCCAATGTGCTTTCTGGTCCTCCGTGAAAACTTGTGGAGGTTAACTGATTTTCAGTATTTTTGCAAATCAATTAGAAATACTCTTTAGCAGTCCAGTGCTACTCGATCGAGTCACCTTTAAGTGAGCCGACTTCATGAAGACAGAGGGTAGCAAATACCTTCCTGGTTTGCATCACTGAAGAGAGAGGAGCCGAGTGCAGCCCCTTCAAGGAAGTTACCTGAAGCGAGTGCTTCCATGAAGGACATGTCTGGCACAGAGCAGGACGCTAATGTGTTATGAGCTCAAGAGAACAAAAAAGGATGAGAGTGGTAAAGTCACACCCCCTGGCTGGCCGTGCCAACCTAAGCAAGGGAAGAATGCTTATGGCTTCTGTGTGGATGCACAAACTGAATGGTGGTGTGGCCTCTATTACCTGTCATGAGACAAAGGCGAGGACAGGAGCTGAGAGCCTCAAAGGCCCGAGCTGAAAGCGAAGGGGAGCTTCTCTGTGGCTGTAATTAAAGAAGCGTTTTTAAACCTCATCTAGACGCCCCAGTTGGTTTTCAAGGAACAGGCCTCTAAGGATCTGCCAAGCATTGTTGGCAAGAATGAAAATAATAATAATGAGGCAAAAACAACTTTTTTCTTTTCCTTTCTTTCCTCTCTTCTTTTTTTTTTTTTTCTCTCTTGTCTTAGGGTCAGTTCTGCTCCCTTCCTCTTTCTTTCTCTCTTCTGATCGGGTATTTGGGAGGGAACTGTTGTCCTCTCCTTTGGAGGTTCCCTCTTAAGGACACATACGTCAGCATCCCCTGTTATCAGTGGATACAAAAGTAGGGGAGGAAAATAAATAGGTAGTGAAGCATTTTTAAATTATGTATGATGCAGCTTTCTGTTCCCAGCCTTCTCTGACTAAGTCGTTCACTTCAAAACAGAAGGATTTTGAATGTTTAAACAAATCCTGGGTGAGCCAGTGTGGAGCTGGCAAAACGTTCCCTTTGACGAGCAGGAACGATGCTTAGTCTGGTGTTTTCATCTTTTACTCCCCTTAAATTTGAGAGACTTTGGTTTTGCTTACTTGCAACCAAATTTCCTCTATATAAAACCGTGCAATGATGTGTCTTTTCCAAAGCTTTTTAATCTATGAGGTCTTTACCTTTCTTCTGTCTTTTTCACCCATCTGCCCGAATCAACATGGTAGTAACGTGACACGTGACTAGTCATTCCCCGTAGGATGGGGTTGGGCTGGGCTTGGCTTCGCTTCGGTCTGTACTGACGCAGAGCGAAGCAGCAGCGGGAGGCCTGCATCACGGGGACGCCGTCCGGCCGCCCGGAACTGTGATGTCTCCACGGCGCGTCCTAGGAGCAGAGCCTCCGTGAGCTGCCACTTAACAGCCAGCGGCTTTCCTCTCTTACCAGAGAGAAAAAGTATACGGGAAGATGTGCTGGATTTCTTGGGATGATGCAAAAATAAGTAAATAAATCAATAAGCTCTTAATTAGCTGATTAAATTCCCAGTGGCCTCACAGTTTACTTTTAAAACTGCTCCTTCAGTCATTATCATTTGGAGATGAGAGCTCTCACAGCAGACTGTCTCTCTTCTTGTATTAACTGAACATCTCTGGCGTTTCCTCTTTTGAGCTATGATTTATTTTTTTCTCTGAAAAACATAAATGAGATGACCTCGGGTCAAACAGCCTTGCAAGAATATGAGGTCTAGATCCTCCTTGTAACCAAGGGTTGTTTCAGCGACATGAAACACTTAGAGCCTGTCCACTGGGTGGCTCGTGAGAGGGCAAGAACAAGCAGTTCTGTCAGTACAACAAGGTGTCCTGGGTATGAACATGGAAATAAAGATATTTACAAGAGAAGGCCTCGCAGTTCCCCTGCTCCCTGTCCCCTCCTCCTGTTTTCCCCCTCCCTCCCTCCCTCCCTCCCTCCCTCACTCCCTCCTTCTCTCTTCCCCCTCCCTCTCCCCCTCTCTCTGTATGAAACTAGGTACACATTTAACATTGCTTTCCCCAGATTCAGATGGCAACTTTTACCTTCACACAAAGGAGACTGGGAGTAGGAAGGGTACCCACTCAAAAGAGCACATTCAGAAGAAAAAGAAAACATTTCTGAAGCAGTGTGTAAGGCAGACCTGCTGGGGCAGGTTTGCACTCAAAAGGCTCTTTGCAGGCTTTAGAGAAAAATCCTGCAGAGGCTGTGGAGCAGGGCTCCAGGGCTCGCGGCTCACATAGGAATGCCGGCCCAGTCCTCTCCCAGAGTAGGCCATCCTGGGACCCCGGACACCACCTCAGAGCCGGGACCGTGCAGGAGTGATCGTAAAACCCCCACAGGCCTTGGGGCTGCTCACCTAAACCCTTGTTGCGTCTTCTCTGGCACCGAGAGTGTGTGCTCCAGGAGCAAAGCTCAACCTGCCCTTGAAGACATTCTTTCTTTCTCGGTGTGACTTGAACTTGATCATTCACCTGAATGTTTTCACGGAGGGTGCTGTCTTCAAGACTTGAAGGTTTAGCAAAACCAAAGAATTAGATTCCTTCGCTGACGGCCAGTACGTAGCTCATTATCATGTAAGAAGTTTTTAGGTTCTTCTGAGACTTGAGGTATTGGAATATTATTTCTCTTCCCAGCTGAAAATACAGGTGGGAATTAGTACTGGTTTTTCCTCAACTGCACTCACCAAACTGATGGACTTTAAACCTAGAACCTACTTATCTTTTTAACCTAACCCGGAAGAAAGAAAAATTTGTCTTTCTGTTTGAGCACTTTTTCCTTCAACACAAGATCCTTTCCAGTGTCTCATACCTGCCCAGAGATCTGGCATAATAGACTGCACTGAAGACTTCGGAAATAAAAACATCTGAAGCACTACGCCCCTCTCCTGGGTCATGCCCTGTGCCCAGAGCAAGACTGCCAGGGCGAGGGCTCAGGTTCATCTTGATGAGACCTGCCTGCCTGGGAGTGTTGTTTACCAACACGAGCTGACTGCTCCTTCAGTGAGCCACCTAAGCCCTAGCAGCCATGAGCAAACTCACCCCAGGAACCAAGTAGAGCCCCAAATTCATTGCTTCAGGAGAAGAGAGAGGGAGGAGTGGGGGGATCGAGCATTAAACTGAAGTTAGTGGCCCAGTGACCTCTCCTTCCTTTAGGCCCTCTGGTGACTTCTGGACCACAGGGCTAAGAGCTAAGGTTAACTGAGGGGCTGTGATACGTTTTCAGCTCTCTGAATATTCACTTTGCTGCCACTTAATGAAAGTAGCCCGATGCCTGCCCTCTTGCAGTGACACCCAGACATCTGTCGTGGAGGACTTCTGTCATAGCGCCTCACACCATGTCCGCTAAGAAACACCTCAGTCCTTTCTGGTGTGACTATCAGAGAGATCAGAGAGAGCCTTTAAAGTGCAAGACATTTCACTGTTAGCCCACAGAGCAGAAATCCGAACCTGGGTTCATGTAACGTCAGCATCAAACAGTGTGTAGGGCGGCAGGTGGAGCTCAGTGGTAGAGCGCCTATCTGTTGTGCACCAGGCCCTAAAGTCTGGCCCCAGAACTGCCCAGAAAAATACACAGACTGATCACCAGTCTATTTCTGGAGGTCATGACATCAGACTTTGACTATATGAAAAGACCTAGACACCACTTGCATGTCCATAAATGTTTACATTAGTTTTTTTTAAAAAGTAGTTCCTATGATAGGATACCAGAAATACACACAAAAGAATGAAGCAGGTCTTTATGGAAACTGTCAAATTTGTTAGGTACAAAAGGCAAGTTTATGTTTTTAGAAGTCTCGCTGTGTTCATCTGTTTGAGATGAATAGACATTTTTTTAATCTCCAGGATCAAATAATGATAAAAGTGTAGCCTACATAAGTATGGAAATTGAGAGCACTTGGAAAAAGTTAACATTGCCACAGCATCCAAATGAATTTGCACTTTAATGTCTTTAGATTATTTGGTAATCATTCTAGTAATTTGTTTTATTGCACTCTACAAAGTATTGGACCGTGATGATTGGGAATAAGGAAAAAATCCTATTAGCACAGAGTTTGTGAAACACTTTACTAGGGAATGAGCATAGAACCCCATTTGTGCTTTTACCTCACACTGCTGATCTTTATGTACGGCTTCAGTTTTTATCTTTGATACACATTGCTTTTATGATTAGACATTTGGAAATGTTTAAAGTTGGAGCTAAGGAAATGGATCAGGTTGGTGGTTTTATCCAGCACATCCTTACTTGACTCACTCATCCTACTGCCTCAAACACATCATCTTTGGAGCTTTCCTTATGCTCAGAAATTGTCCAAGCCTCAAAAAGAAGCATTTCTCTGGGAAGAAAGCCAAAATGTGCCACGAGAAATGGGCAGGCAGTGACCAATCAAGAGAGACTGCCCACATTTTGCAAAAAACAGAAAGACAGTTTTCCGCATCCGTGAGCACAGCTGGAGTGAGCGCCTCTCTCACAGATGAGAACGCTAAACTCAAGTCTCATTAAAATCTCCTCGCTGGATTACAGACCCCAAGCGCTCTGGGGAGCCTTGTGAACCACGTAATGTTTCTCGCTTTGCATCTTCAATTATGCATCTTTGACTTAGCTGACAGATGTGAAGCAGTGCACACAGCCAGGCAATCCCCTTGCGGCCACACGTGTGTGCAGGGGGCTGGAGCACACCGTCTTCCCGCTCCATCTGGCACCAGCTCCCAATCACTCAGAACCTTTCTTCTCCATCCACCTTTCCAGGCCCCCCTCGCTTCTCTGCCCAGGCCCTGGCATGGATTGGATGGACACACCCATTTTTACCAAAGCCCCCCTTTCCTTTGGAGGATTCCCAAGGCAAATAAGAATGGCGTGCTGATGGGAGGGAGCGCCTCTTTTATTATAGGATGGCACCACCATAGCATTCCATCTTCAGTGTAGCAGTCAGGCCAGATTCTGGCTCTTTCTCCAGCCACAGCTGCCAGGACCGTATAGGGAAACATCTGGCTGGACAGTTGGAAGTGCTTGGCTCAGCGCTGCAGGAAATCCACTTTCAGCCCTGTGTCCCGGACTCTCCTGTGCTTTCCTGGTAGATGCCAGGCTTGTTTCGAAGACGCTTTTGGCCTCCAGGGGAGGAAGGGGGCGCGCAGGCCTTCCCAGGAAGCAGGGACTGGTGGCTCTGCAGCCTGAACATGTGGTCAAGCCCATGGGCGCTAAGTTAGGGTCCAAGCAGCATACCTCAGGGCTCTGACAGATGGAGGGGAGAAGCTAGGACATGAGAGAGGGAAGGGAGACAGAGACAGGCAGACAGACAGGGACAGAGAAACAGACAGAGGAAGGAGAGAGAGAAAAGAGAGATTTTGTGCATACGTACATGGTTTATGAAAATACTCCATATGAAAAACACTCAGGTCCTGATTGTCGTTTGAGTGACTGAATTCTTCTCAGTGTCACATCCCTGCTTTTTTCAATGAACAGGAAATTTATGTGCCTATGATTTGGGGTGTCCGATTTTTCTGAATTGTAGATAGTTAGATTTGTCCTAGTTCATTATTGTTAGATAAAAATGAGGTAGTAATTTGACCCACAGTTTTTCAAACACCCAGATTAAATGAAATGCTCAATTTTTCCTTTTTTTTGTTTTAGAAACTGTAAATGGGAGTTTATATGATTTTTATTTTTAAATTTTCTACACTATTTCCCCAGCATTTGTCTTTTCATCATAAATACAAATTTTGAAGTCATAATTGTTATGTATTGATTTTTAATCCACTTTATCACAGTACAGTTCACAATAGCCACTTAATGAAATGAGCTTAGGTCCCTATTGATGGATGAACAGATAAAGGAAATGTGGTATATCTACACAATGGAGTATTACTCAGCCATAAATAAGAATTAAATCATTTCATTTGCAGAAAATAGATGGATATGGAGATCATTACATTAAATGCAATAAGCCAGACTCCAACAAACAAGTATCACTTGGTTTTCTCTAGGAATCTAGGCAAAAAATAAAATGACATGAAATAGAAGATGGAGCATCAAAGAAGGAAGGAATCAGAGGGGTGGGATAAAGAGGAGAATGAAAGATGAATATGATTGAAGTACGTTACACAGATGTACAAAAATGCCACAGTGAAACCCTTTATTTTGTATAATTAAGATGTGCTAATAAAAAAGTCCAATCTTGTATACCTTGGCTCTCTGGAAAAAAGTAATTATTCTTCCTTTGTCACATGTTCTACTATTGATGATAAAAACATGTCTGTGGAAATTCTTGAATTCTATAAGAAATACATATTAATACTTTTCATGTTGTATTTAACACTTCTACTATACTCTTTTCCTTCTTATGGGCACTTTCTCCCTCTTATTTTTTCATGCCATTACCTTATATTACTCTTGAATCTCCAGTGCCCACCATATGGTGTGGCCTAGGGCACAGACCATAGGCTTCAGGATCAGAGAGGTCTTGACTTCAATTCCACCTCAATTACTTCTTCACTAAGCAGGTGTGGGCAAGTTACTCAGGCTCCAAGGGTTTTGTTTCCATATCTATAAATAAGAAAAAAATAAGATGGTGTATCTTACCCAATTTTATTGTCTTTCTCTTTCCTTAATGTACTACATGTTTTTATTTTTGTCCATTCCCCTTTCCTTTTAGCAAAGCCTCAAGGAAATAGAAGTGTAGCAGGCTTGCAGTCCAAAGATCAGACACTGCTAGGACCAGGAGGGGCTGGTACCCCAGTTTAAAGGACACCAAGCTGAAGAATTATCTTTTATTTGAGGGACAGTCAGCCTTTGTTCCATTCAACTGATTGGAGGAGGCCCTCACACCATCTACTTCATTCAGCTCACCTATTCCAATGTTAATCTCATCTATGAACACTCTTCCAGTAGTGCCAGAAAGTTTGACCAGATACCTGTGCATCCTGTGCCAGTCAAGTTGACACATAAATCAAGCCTGGTGGTAGAATCAGGTAAAAGTCACCTGAAAACAAATCTGTGCTTAAAATAGAAGGGTCTCTCTGTCCAGGGGGAGAGCTTCTCAGGGTTGGATGGGCACCCATTATGGTCTGATACCCTGGCATCTAGAGGCACCAGATCAAAGCCAGTGGCAGCTGGTGGGGACACGTGAAAATGAATCAAGCTAAGAAGAGATGCAGGGCCCTTTCTAGCTCACGGTGCTATGGCTCTATAATTCTTAATATTGGTTTTCCTTATTGTGTATCTTCCCAAATAATTTGGTTTTAGATTTCCTATGTCTTTACAGGGCTACTGTGCATGCAGTTCCCTTTAGTGAGAAGAAGGTAGCTAAAGAACATAAAAATGTTTTTCCAATTAATTTTTAGAACATTCAAGAGACTACTGGAAATTGGATCCTCTACATCCTCAAAATGTTTCATTAATGCACTTTATAAGTGCCTTTCTTATTCTACCTTCTTTAAGAAATACTGCTAATTATAAATAATCATTGTGAACTCTTCATTAGACAATTGTGTGGGGAAGAGTGGTTCATTTGTACCATACTGCAAATATATTTATAAACAATAATGAGCAACAGTATTTCCTTCCAAAATTTTAAGGCAGATCTGTTTAGCATCATGTGTAACTAATGTAGTACACTACAGTTTGAGCAAATTTAACTGTTTTAAGTTTCTCAGTGACAATAATACACATGGTCAGGAACAGGTAACAGAATCTTTTTTCTGTTCTTCTACCTGCTACCACTTTAAAAGCACAAGTTGTTATGTAGATTTATATCTTACTGTATCAAACACACTTAACAGCTTATTTAAAGCCTCAGTTTGTAGTCACTTGTTTGAAAGATTTCTATGTGGAATGCCACTGGGATTTTAAGTTCTGTGTCAGAAATGCCAAAGTCTTTCTTCATCTTCGTGCATATGGTTATTTGTGTAGGTATCAACCTATCTTACCTGAGAACGTTTGAAAGGAAGCAAATCAAGTAAACAAAAATGAAGGTCCAAAGGTAAAATTAGAAAACCCTTAAAAAGGAACACAAATGCGCCAAGGTAAAAAGTCTGACACTGAACTGAAGTCTTCATCCTCTTTGAATGAAACAAAGCAGAAGTTCATAAACCTCTACCTGAAGTTCCCTTAAGATGTAGTCATTCATTCCTAGCACTCATTTTAAACCTTTTCCTCTGCTTTCAGTTGATTGCACTTCTTCTGTGGTGGATTAATTAATGGCAGCTTGAAATGCCCAACTGAACTGAGTCAGTGTGGTTCTGACATGGAAGACCCACCTGAAGATTGTTGCCAACGGCATACAAAGAGAACTGGAGGGGTATATTGTGTGCTGTTGATTTTCCTGAGCAGCTGGCAGCAGCTGGTTTCCCTGATATGACCTCAGCTCCTCACCTGGACAGAGGAGCTCAGGTCCTCACTGTCCCTGGGGATGGCTGCTTTCTCTGATTTTTGCCTCTGACATTGCTTCCTGGCTCCAGTGTAGATCCCTCAGCCTCAGGGGACAGGTCCTCTGTCTCACCGGTGCAGACTTTCTAGCTTCCACCACTGGGCTTTGTGCCTTCCCAGTGCAGACCCTTGATACGAGCTTGCAAGAGACATTGCCACGGGCTTTAGGCCTCTGGCTGGACTTGTGGAGGACATCGCCTTGGGTTCAGCTGGACATGTGTGAGACAGTGCTGTGGGATCCAGGCCCTCAGCCGGACCCTTCGGGTCTCAGTGTGTGGACAAATCTCTTGCACCCCTCTGCATTTGACCTTTGGGGTGAATGTTATAAAATAGTCTTGTCAATTATATGTCACATATTAAATCTATTCTTTTGCAAACATTGCTTACATCTTCTAAACACAAACCCTCTTGCTTTCCAGGCAAGGCATTTTCTCAGGTTTTTCCTAGAAACTCAAACAGAATCAGTATCCTCTTTTTATATCCTTTATCAACCACTTACTCTTCTGGTTTATTTTCTTATCACTATTTATATCATGGTATCACTTTGTAAAATTACACCAAGGTATACATAACATAAAATTTACCATTTTGACTTTGACTAGACTGTTCAGTGACTGAGGTATGCAACCATCAGTCCATACGTCTCCAGAACTTTTTCATCATCCCAGAATGAAATTCTGTACTCCTCTTGCCCACCGCCTAACAAGATCCATTCTACTTTCTCTTTCTAAGTTTGATTATTCTCACTAGTTCATATTAACGGAATCACAAAGTTTGTTCTTTATGGTCAACTTCTTTCACTTTGTATAATGTCTTCAAAGTTCCCTCATGTTGTGTCTTGTGACAGGATTGCATTCCTTCTTAAAGCTGAATGATACTTCACTGTGGGCCTATACCATTTTTTTATTATTGACTTATTTTTGCCTTTTGGCTATTATAAATAATGCTGTTATGAACCTGTTTCTACACATGTAGAAACAGAACATAGCCATGTTTTGATCAACAGTAGACTACATTTATAGTAGTACAATCATAACATGATAGTGGAGCTAAAAATACCTCCTATTACCCAGTGACACTGTAGGCACTGTGAGATCACAGAGCTCTGCGTCTTCAGATGGTTGTGCTGATGCTTGTAGAAGCAAGTGCACTGCAATGCCAATGGCATGAAAGTATGATGTGAACAATGATGGACCCACACAATACTTGAAAGGGAAACTAAATGACTCTCTTACTGGTTTGTGTGTTTCTAACAGCACATTTTATCACAATTTTAGAGTACATTCCTTCTCCTTATGAAAAGACACTTATTATGAAACTGGAAGTTGGCTTAATGTGTCTACTGATTCCATCAAAAGATTGACCTGTACCATCTAGGTCTGTGCTCCTACAGGTTTTTGTTTGCCTGTTTCTTCTTTATTAATGGCCTTGTCACTGTGGTTTTAAGTATTACTGATATTGTTCTGGCATCAATTTATTAATGTATTGGTTGGCTTGCGTAGTCTGGTTCACTCAACTGGAGGTAGGCTCTGTGAGCATGAGAACTGTGCCTGGCTTGTTCCCGTTCCAGACGTGACCAAGGGTGCCCTGGGGGGCATAAAGCAGAAACTCAGCTACTTGTTGAATAGACAAAAGGATGAATGTACTGGAGGTAAAAACCAGGACCCTGAATTCATCTCCAGACACTCACTTTTTTGCCTGAAAAAATACTTGAACATCATCTTCCTTCTTCTGTGTTCTTCAAAGATGAGAGAAAAGTGTGGTTATACCTTTCTGCCTCAGAAACAAACTACTCGGCTTAACAAAATGTCAGGACTGGTTCTCCACCACCCCTCGACTTAATAAAAATCAAACTACGTTTGCTATTTCAGTGACCAAATGAGAGGCACTGTCACTCGCTTGTACTGCACACTAGTAGTGTGTGTTCAGTAATGTTTGCTTGGTCCTGAGAACATACAGTGGTACATGAGAGACGTGTAAATCATGGGGACAAAAGCTCTCCAAACCGTGGCTTTGTTGTGAAGGATAAACATTGAGATTAGTGGATAACTCAGTCTTTTTTCTCCAACTAAATAATAAATTTAGAAACTCAGTCTCTTGCCAGATAGCCTGTGCCTTTCGCTTCTCTACATGTCACTCACATTGAGAACACCAGAGATGCTTAACTCTGTATAGGTGCACTGTGGACACCACAAGGAAGAATTTTCCTACATTCTTCAGCTCACGCAGCACTTGGAGTCTTGCTTACTTTCCAGCAGAGGCTACTTCCTGTTGTACCTGTTCTGCAAAGTGCAAGACTGTTAGCAGAACGGAAATGTTCTCATTGAAACTCACTTGTGTGTTGAAACAGAGAAAGCATGCTTTGTCCCAACCAAGATTTCTGCTAGCTCTTGATAGGTATTGCTGGAATATGGTATCAGCCTCTTTTGAGAAGATGTGAGCAAGGTGATAATCCATTCATCACTTGTCCCTGTTGTTCTTAAATTTAAAAAGAGAGGAAATCAGCAAATGGACCTCAAGCAACAAAACCCTCCAGAGAGCCAGGAAGGAACCTGATTAGCCCTTCGGTGATGGTGGTTCTTAGAGTATCTGTGGCTTCCTGGTCTCAGAGGTCCGCGATGTTCAGGAAAGTGAAGATGAACTGATGAAGTTTCTGCCACAGACCCTGAGCCCCTTGGCTTGCTTCCAGCAGAGCAGTATTTGCAAAGAGCAGCCCTGTATCACTCACCTGACAGGCAAATACTTGTTCCTGTTTTTCAGTGTATAATTCCTGCGCTTTTTGCCTCAGATTTAGGAAACGGGTTTAACATTTCCAAAACTCCATTCAGAATCGGAATCCCCACTTATCAAATCAGAATCTTTGGATGTAGGTGAAGTCCCAAATCCTATTTCTATGAAAGGATTTTAAAAGAAACCTCCCTCAAAAACCCCTACAGGTTTCATTTTCTAGGAATAAACCTCATGTTCATGGCTCAGATGATCACTAGCCAGGAGAATAAGATCAAGTGTTAAACCCATCCTACCAAGGTGGGGCGAATTCCTCTCTCCTGAGCATGTGCCCCCAAAGGTGTGAATACGAGAATTAAGTTCTGTTGCCATGGAGAAGGGATGGGTTCAGTGAGAGTTAAGAGCAGTAATGACCTTTGGTACCACATTTGGCTGCTGATAAGAGATCATGACTCACAGGAAGTGTTGGCCTCTTTGCTTGCCATTCCTTTAAGTTTGCTCAAGATTTTCAGATCGAATACACAGCATTTATTTTCCTCTTTAGTAGCCACCTCAGTGCAGTCCAGAAACCATCAAAGAAACCAGATAGAATTGATATTTGGTAGGAATGTGAAAAAGATTGATCTTAGAATAATTCAAAATGCAAGACACAATTTTCTACTCAAAACATCATTGGCCAGAATCAGTGGGGACATAATGCATTGGTCCTTTTCATTCAACGAATGCTTTTATTGAATATCTGTTCTATGTCAGGTACTATGTTTAGCCCTGGGGATAAATCAATAAATAACGAAGACAAAAAAGGCTTGCCCTGTTCTTATGTGTCTGACTTCTCAGAGGAAGCAACAGAGAGTAAACAAATTAAGGAGGTAAAATGGAAACAAAAATGCTTAAAGGAATAAATGCTATAAAGAGAAATGCAACAGGCAGGAAATAAAGTCATATCCTTAAGGGTGCTGTCAATGAAAGAGAGGTGGGATTGAGCTCCATTGAAAACAGAACATCTGTGCAGACACAAAGGAGCTGAACAGTGAGTCACGGGGACACGTAGGGGAGGGGACTCGGGAAAGACCCAGCATGTGAAAGTCACCATAATGGTGGTGGCTGGCTGGTCCAAGGAAGAGAAGAAGGCCAGGAGATTGAAAGGAAATTGACCAAAGAAAGACAAGTAGGGGCTGAAGAAAATGAAGAATGCAGGACAGTGGGAAGGGTGCTTAGGCCTCTTCAGAGACTCTGCTTCTGATCTGAGGAAATGGGAAGACTTTGGGAGTTTGAGAGTAGAGGAGAAATGCCATCTGCTTCGTATTTTAATAGGAACACTTTGGAATTGCTTTTGAGTACAGACTATAGGACAATGAATGAGGAAACTATTGTATTGAGTCAGGTATGATATAATCAAAGTAATAGAAATGAACAAAAAAATTCAAGTATGAGCTCAAAGTTTCTGGCTCGAGTAACTGGAAAGATGGAGCTACCATTAACTGATCTAGACAATATGGTAGGAGAAACAGGCTTGCTGAGGGAGAACCTATAGCTCACTATGGACCTACTAATCATACAGTATCTGTTAGACCTCCAAGTCTAGATATTAGTGACTGGATGGACTGGAGATCATGCAGCATCTGAATTATACCTAAGATCATACACAGAATTGGTTGAAATACCAAAGGGAGACAGCCAAGTTCAGAAACTAAGTGCTTGGTATTGTTGTTCAGTTGTTTAATTTATCCAACTAGTGGTTTTCTAGGACATGGATGGATGGGGAAAAAGTAAACTTTTAATTCTTCATAATAATAATAATGTACTGTATGTAAGCACTTTGTCTAAGTGATCTAGACTGTCCATCCGAAGTTCATGACGTTTGTACTTAGATTCATTTTACTCAGAAAGCTCAGTAGCCATGCATTTGGCATGTGTTTTAATTAGCAATTTACTCAGGCATTTAAAAAGAACCTGAGGCAGGACGCTGTGAATGACGAAGGGACCTACCATCCTGGCTGAGCTGTTCTTGAACTCAAAAACCAGCCCTTTGGTTCTTTCCAGAAATGAACCTGATCCTGGGCAGAGGCTTTAGCCAGCAGAAAGATACAGTCAAGGAAGGAGCACTAGATCCAGGAAGCAGAGCAAAGTTTCCCAGAGAAGCCAAAAGACAGTGTTTTAGAGTCAAGTATACCTTTGCCCTTATCCCCAACCCACTTACTATTTGACTAGGGGAAATCTTGCCTAACTTTTCTGAATTTCCTTGTGTTTTGCTATAATGTAGATGTAATAGTGTATATTTCTTGTAAAAATAAGATGGGATAATTATTGTAAAGCATTTCATATAATTGGGGTTTTTTTCGGTCATTTCCCTAAATCTCAGTGTCAGATGTTATAACTTTCCCTATAAATGAAAACCAACTACATCAGACTATAGTATATAATGCACATCACAAAATTCCCTCCTCCAGTTATGAATCTTTCAGAGCTTTCAATGATACAAATAGCCCGCTGCAGCATGCATGTTGTGTGTTTTCTACCACTGCCCTAGTCCAACATTTCGGTATCTGGATAGCAGTAGGACAATTCTTGGGTTGCAATTAGCCCTGGTACCACTAGGGGGCACCCCCAGAAATTAATTTTGAAACAGACTGTAACTGGTGGAGGAACAAAAAGTTGATACCCTTCCAAATAAGACTTAGGCTTTGAAAGTAGGCAGCTTTTAATATGATTTAGACTATCTCAGATCTCTAACATGCATTATTTGTGTCTACATCAAGGCATTAAGTCAGGCCAACTTGCAGCCAGCTCACTTCCATAATTTTGCATTCACGTTCTCATCTTTGGACCATGAGTTTCTCATGCTAGGTAAGCAGCCAACACATGCTTGAGCCAAATTCAAGGCCAAAAGCTGTGGCTCTGGAGCCCACACTCATATTGACAAGTGACAAAATTGATGCTCAGTGTCAGAGAGAGGGGATAAAGAATAGGGATGGTCGTTATCACTCAAGCACATTATTACATGGGTTAAAAATGACATCTGTGGGGATAATACAGGCTCTATCCAGTTTCTAGTATGATTTTTATGTGATTTCTAATACAGACACTGATTCATATCTGTTTGTCGGCCTGTAGATATGTACTGATACATATATTTGATATACATGTACACACTCATATAATATAATGTACACATTTGTATAATATACACACACTTGTATAATGTAATGTTATCTGAATGTAACTATGTACCAGATACACAGGGGTCAAAGAAAAAATCATTTTCTTGAAGAAAAGTTAGATCTCAGTGGATTTGGGGCAGTGGAACTGCTGCATCAACACGCAACCTAGGAAATTTGTAGCCTAGTGCTTGACAAAAAGTACATTGAAAGAATGAGTGAATAAATGAATGACAGTTATTTCATGAATCAGAAGGACATAAATTAGAAACAGTATATAAGTAAAGAGGCATTATCAGTTCACAATAACTAAATTCTAACCAGTTTAGATGCCTGTCGGCAGATGAATAAATTAAAAATTGTAGTATGTAAAAATGCAATGGAGTATTATTTAGTCATGAAGAGTAAAACTGTGTCATCTATAGGAGACTATGGAACTGGAAATCATCAGGTTAGATAAAATGTGCTAGACTCAGAAAAACAAGTGTTATATGCTTTCTGTCATACAAGGTATGATCAAAAAGGATTAAGATATGCTCTGTATGGGCCGGAGATTTAGCTCAGTGGTTCCAACACCTGCCTTGCAAGCACAAGGCCCTGAGTTTGCTCCCGGTAACCACATACAATGCTGGGTGTGGTGACTCATGCCCACCAGCCATCAATACCACATACCACAGGGCTGGGCATGGTGGCTCATGACTGTAATCCCAGCACTCAGGAGGCAGAGGCAGGAGGATTGCTGAATTTGAGGCTTGGCTGGGCTACATAGTGAGCTCAGGGCCAGCCTGAACTACAAAGTGAGATGCTGTCTCAAAAAAAAAAAAAAAAAGACATGCTCTGTACCTACACTAATAATATATATATTTATTATATATTGCAAACATATACTGGTAAAAATTTTAAAAATAAAACTATTGTAGATGTACACCCTTGTTCATAGCAGCTCAGTTCGTGATAGCTCAATCTTGGAAACAACCCAAATGTCCATCAACTGGAGAGTGGATAAAGAAGATGTGGTTTTTTTACAAAATGGAGTATTACTCTGCCATAAAGAATGACAAGATCGATCCATTTAGGTGCAAATGGAGACATCTGGAGGATATACTAATAAGTGAA
>PVIC010019634.1:0-30341 GCA_004025085.1 Thryonomys swinderianus
TTTACTCTTTTCTTGATTCCTGAACCTGCTCAATGTAGACTGTTTCTACCTGTGGTTTCTTTACACTATAGTGCTTCCAGTCAAGCCAAGTTCTCTTTCACTTCCAGACTGTCCCCCCAAACTCCCATCTAGTACCCTTCTCATCTCCCTTGTAAGTGCTTCCTTATGACCACTTTCTGCCATGACACCATCTCTCAGAAGTGCTTCAGGACTTCAGTTTACCCAGTCCCTGCGCTGTCATCTGGGGATAGGTGCTGTGAACCCCCTCTTTTGCCTCACTTCTTGGTAGGATAATGGAGTTCCTTTTTCCTTTGAGTTCCTGAAAGTATTTCTCAGCACCTATTTGTATGACATACTTCTCATTGCAAGCAGGACATGGTTCTCAGCATCCATAGTCTTACATTTTAGAAAATTATAATCTTTTTGTGGAATCAGATCATCAGTCAACCATATGTTGTGCTGAATGTAGGACTGAGTTGGAATCCAGCCCTTGGGCACCACTCAGTCCCCACCTTCATGCTGAGCTCCAGTGAGCTTTGCTTCAGTGGGACCCATTCTCCACCTCAGGGACAAAGGAGAGTGGAGGTTCCTGAGTCTGAGAGAATTGAAACACAGAGGGAATTCTCAAAAAAAAAAAAAAAAAGAATAAATGGGATTATGGTGGACCATATTTAAATGATAAGTCATCTTTACCTTATCACTAATTCAATTAGCATGTGTCCTGTGTACTCACCTTATCAGCTCCTAAAGGAACATCTTTTTTGTTTTTTTGAGACAGGGTCTCACTTTGTAGTTCAGGCTGGCTCTGAGCTCACTATGTAGCCCAGGCAAGTCTTGAACTCAGCAATCCTCCTGCCTCTACCTCTGAGTGCTGGGATGACAGGCATGAGCCACCATGCTTGGCATTGTGGTATGTGGTACCAGGGATCGAACTTGGGACCTTGCCCTTGTGAGGCAAACGCTGAAACCACTGAGCTAAATATCTGGCCCAGAAACACCAATCTTCTGTCAGAGGTCGTGTGTGTGCACTTGCTGAGTACGGTATCACATACTTGTAGTATTTGTGTCAACCACATTAAGACAGGCGTGAATACATGTACAGCATGTAGGTTTGGATCCATTTGAAAGTAATTTAACAGAATCGTTTTCTTTATAACAAAATTTTCAAAACACCAGGCTCCTCCCAGAGGGCTCTGGGTACTGATGGAAGGGAAGATGGGGGGACAGGGGAGCAGAGCAGATGGAGCCACAGGCTCCTGCCTCAGAGAGAGAGCCTGGCAGTACCCAGATCAGGTCCCCATGGCAGTGGTGGGGAGTTTATCAGCCCTTGTGCCATGTCCTGCCCTGCAAAAGGGATAAGGGCAGCTGGGGGGGCGGCAAGAGCCTGCTTGCAGGGCATGAGGATAGTGCCACACCTTGTCCCAGACTTGCCAAGGCTCCTGCAACTGGTTCTTTGCCACAGCTGTGGGAGGCGCCCAGGCCAGCCTGGTGGGTGACACGCGCCTCCTTCTCAGCATTGGAGTCCCTCATCTGTCACTGGTGACAGAGGCACTGGTGTCCTTGAAGCCAGCAGCTGGGTCTTCCTGGCCTGCTTGTCTCTGGAGCTTTCTACCCCCCTGGCCGGAAGCATCAGGCGTGATGAGTAGGCTGCAGGGGGCTTGGGTTTGCACTGCAATAGGGAAGAGCGGGTCTGGGCACATCCTGGGTGGGGGATACAGCCAGAGCCCATGCAGGGAGGAGTGAGTCCAGCTGCACTCCAGAGCTCACCACCCTCCCTCGATCTCCTCCTAGGCACCCAGAAACCAAGACAACAGCATCTTCTTTCAAGGATTCAAATTCCTTCGTTTGTCCTCTCATAGGAGCTCCCCTGGGCTCCCAGTGATGGAGCTTCAGCGTTTCTGCACAGTGTGACCTGCTCCTTTTTCTGGGTAGGAAGGACCCAGAGAAGGAAATGTAACCAGGTCTTGCAATATATAAATGTTTTGATTGCATTAGGTGAAGGAACTTCCAAATGCTTGCTGAAATTGCCTCTTTTCAAATAAAAACTGGTGTTTCCTTTTATTGCTGGTTTCTCTGCTTGATGCACTTTCTGGCCTGAAAGTATTGCTGAAGTCATAGCACTTCCAGAGCCAAAGTGCTTGGGGCTTTGTCCTCTACCTGCCTGGCTCGTTCTGTCTGCTGGGAATCCCTTCCTTTCCTCCTTGCGCCATCATGCACAATGGTATCTCCCTCTGTGTTGTCACAAATAGCATGGCCCCTGGGATGACCCTCTTCCCTTTGCAGGCAAGATCTGCTGTCTCTCATTCTCCCAGGCTCTCAGCTTCCAGTCTAAGAGACACTGTGTTTTGCAACTGTCAGTGACTCTATGTGTCTTAATTGCTTTTCACATTGCTGAGACAAAACACCCAACACTAAAAGTTAAAGGAAGAAAGACTTATTTTGACTCACAGACTGTACATGTTTCAGTCCATTGTCAGCTGGCTCTAAGGGTAGGCGACATGGCAGAGGAGCATCACAGAGAAAAACAGTTCATGGCAGGCCAGGCAGAAAAGCAGAAAAGTAGCAGCACGAGCAGCAGCAGCAAGTGGTGGTGGCAGTCCTCCTTCTGTCCCTTATATTTCATCCAGGTTACTTGGCCATTGGGTGGGCATCATAACACCTAAAGTGGGGTACCTGTAATCCCAGCATCACATCCTTAATCCCAGGATCACATACCCTAGATTCACCTGCCTCTGAAAAGCCCCAGTTATGGCTGCATGAGGCTAGTGGCTTTGCAGGGAGGTCTAAACACAAGCCATAATACTATGAGACTGTATAGCAAGATATAAAGCTCTTTAGCTTGCAAGTCAAGCCTTTGCAGGATTGTTATTTATCTAGCCTATTCTCATCCTCTCTACTCGCACTCTGCTTTGCTCAAAATTATCTATCAAAATTTCCTCACTTTGCATCATTGTTTTTCTACGTCTATCTCTATACCTACCTTTTACTTGGTATCGAACCTGTCCATCCTTCACAGTTCAGGCCTAGTGTCCCTTTTACCAGGAATATTTTTTCACCTCTTCAAGGAACAAACTACATTCCTCTTCTCAGAACATGCAGTGCTGGCTGCTATCAATCTTGACTGTATCCGTTTATTGTTAATAAAAAATTATTATGCATCGATGGCAATTTCTTCATATACCTTTCCATATCCCCTGGGACATATCCCGGGGAAGGACAAAATTATTAATTCTTTGATTACTTGACATAGCTTTAAAATGCCCAATAAGTGGCCAATCGTGTTTGAAACTATTAGCTTCTGAATGCTTACTTAAAGCAAACTAGGAGGCATTTGTTCTCCAGCCCCTTCTAGTACACACTCTTCTAGTACCACACCTACTACTGACCAGGGACACACATTTGTGTAGTCTATAGCTATGGAAGGTCAGAAGAGGTCAGCTAATAATGGAACATGGGCTTAGTAGTGCCATGCAGAAGCCAAACCAGCCAAGCCCAAGTTACAGTATGCTCCATAACTAAATGTCTACTTAAATTCTAAACTGAAACAATGTAGGGGTCTAGAAAATCTCTCTTACTCTTAGAATTAATTTAATACAAGCAAAGGAACACCACCAGGCCTCAGAACAGGCTATCAGGGCAGCATTTCCCAAGCTTGAAGTTCTCCCCAAAAATGTTCTTTCTGGCTCGATTTGCTTGCTTGGAGTGTGAGATAAGCACAAATCTGAAAGTCTATCTTCAGTAGGAATTGCTACCAGAAGATTCCATAAACTCAAGCGGCCCTCAGTAGTGTCCGTCATGAGATGAGCTGTCTGTGTTTCTTTGGGCCACACGAACTGTAGAACCAGAGATGAGTTACCAGAAGGAGAAAGAAGCAATCAGCCAGAGGGCACAGTGCTGCTCCTGATGAGTGAGCCACTGTGTGGATGCTCCCTGGTAAGGAGCTATGAGCCCTTGGAGAAAAGGGCAGGCTTGTTTTGACCAAAAGAAAGAGAGAAATCTGTCTGAGGAGCAACTGGGTTTGCAATGCTAGAGAGAAGAACACAGCCTTGGGTTTGGAAAGAAGAGAAGTGATGAAGAAGTAAGTCAACAGAAAGCCTTAGAGTGGGCACTTGATGTTCATTTCACTGGAGCCATAGGAAGTAATAAAGGCTTCTGAGAAAAGACAATCACATCAACCACCATGCAGGCTGTGTAGCGATGACATTAACAAAAAGACATGAAGAGACGGATGAGCCGCATGGACGCACTAACATTTACACACATACTCCTCTTTCTAAACTTGGGGTTTTGTTTGCGATTTAGACTATTGAAAAGTTTCATTTCAGTAAAATCAAACAACAGAATAGTAAATGAAATACTGTATTTTATGGATCAGGATTGCTGGGTTTTATCACATAGGCATATCCACAAACAAAGCTTGTACATAAGCAAAAATATGTGAGTAAAATAGTTTGTGGAGCTATTTGCATACCACACTTATTACTCTGCAACTTGCCTTTAGACTTCAAAATATGCAAACTTTACGTGTTTATATGGGATAGTTTTTAAAAGTGATAGAATGAAAACCTAACAAATGAATGTATGATAATTAAGTTCACTCCACATTAAAGTAAAACTCTTCTGGATTTTGCTAACTAGCACTGAAAAATAATTATAATTTGGATATTTTCTTCAGTCATATCTACAAGCACTACAAAAAAAAAGGATCAGCCTTTGTTCCTTTTAGAGGTTTTATGTTTTTCCTTTTATGAATAAAAGATAAAATATTAAAATATATAAGTATGAAAAATGGCTTGGTGTGTTGTTCAAAACATAATGTGAACATTGGTGCCACAGTTAAAGCTAATTAACATATGAAAAGTGGGCTTCAAAGTGGTGAAGCCACCCCAGGACACACAGGGTGCAAGACCGTGCTAAGGACAGTGAGAAACACTTCTAATCAGTGAGTTTCTAAACAACTGACTTAGAGCCACAGACAGAACGTTAAAGAGTTTCCTGAAAGCCTAAGTATGCCAGCCAGGCCAATGCAGTGGGCTGAAGACCAGTGTGGTTCACTCCATAAGCACTTCAAAAAGGAACCCGGAAGATTCTGAGCCACAACAGGGGCCACAAAGCCATGCAAAGGGCCTAGAACCCTTACTAAGGACTGAAGGCATCTTCCATATTTATTGGAGCAAGTTATAATTATATAGGGAAATGGGAACTGGACTTGTTCCGTTTGCCTTCTCACTGGTAATCCCTTTTATAGCCAGTTTCCTTTCAGTCCACTTTGTGGTTCTCTGCCTTCTTGGTCTCTGAGGGGGCATCCTGACTTCAGACCAGAATGGCATGGTCACCTGCTCTTTCGGGCTGTAACCAGTGTCATTTTAGTCACACTTCTTCCTTTCTGTTTTATTGGCTGCTTTATCTCAGAACGTCCCTGTCGAGGAGCAGGTTTAGGTGCTGCCTTGACAACCGGGACAATTCGTTCCTCTAGCCCACAAGCAGAAGGAGAGCCTCAGACAGCCTTGGAGCTTCCCACCCATGGGGTGCTGTGACGCCAAAGTCAGGCCAGCTGCAGTGAGCACGTTCTATGTCAGACAAGTAAATTTCTGTCCTGCAAACTCCAGCCTACGGAGCTGGAAGGGAGGATGGAACGGATGGAGGGAGGTGAGAAAGAAGGAGCTTTTTGGGTGACAGCTCAAATAGTGTGCTCAACACGCAACACAGACACCCGGGAGCACTTCCTCCTTCTGGAAAAAACGAGCAAGCTATGCTCAGCACTGAGGAAGTTCACAGGCTGCAAAGGGTGGAATAACAATCCTTCCTTTCATCTATTTTTGTAGAAGTAGCAGAAACTGTAAACATCTCCTCTTTCCTGGACTGACAGTTTTAGCCCTTCTGACCTGTCGTTAGCCTGGAGAAGGAAGTCTTTAATTGGATCCTGGAGGCTGAGGAGGTGCTCGGAGCGCCCAGCTCGCCTGGTCAGCTGCAGTCCCTCTGCCGTCTTCTCCCATCTGCTCCTGGCATTACTCTTGCCCAGGGCTGGCAGCAGAAGGCAAGGAGTGATGCCGGGGCAGGGAGCCCACACCACGTGCTGACCCGGGCCAGAGCGGTGCATTTGTCTGGTACCAGTCGGAGCAGCCAGCAGCCCCTCCTGAGGAGTCACTCAGGCTTCCAGTGGACACTGACGTGGAAGGGACACTGCTGGGAGGAGGCCAGACAGCCGCATCCTCACGGCACGGTGTCCCAGGAACAGGCCAGGCTGTGTGGGCGCTGCCCTTCCTGGCAGGGCAAACCTCCCAGGGCACTGCCCAGGTGCTGCTGTCTGGAATGCCAAGCCTATGAGAGGCCGGGACGGAGCCCGTTCTGGAGCTAAAAGCCAGGAGAGAAGGCACAAATGACAACACCAGTGTCCCTGGAGTTAGTGACACATACACTACTCCTATCTGTCCAGGGACAGACCCGCTGTGTGAAGCAAAGCCTGGAAGTCTTCAGGCGAATGGTACTCACGGGGCCTGAGCCAAGCCTGTCACTTTTAGACCAGAACAGCGTTTTCTGTTGTGAAGAACAATTTCCAAGAGTTTTCCCCCGTTTTTAACAGCAAGTGAAATACCAGAATGTGTCTATGTGTGTGTGTGCATGTGTGTGTGCGTGTTTGTGTGTGTGTGTGTGTGTGTGTGTGTTGGAACAAAGGAAGAGAAGTGCCAGTTTATTAGAAATAAATTGCTTTTTGCTTTCTCATCTCCTGAGCCCCATCAGATGTGAGCTTGGGTGAGCATGGGAGTGTGGGGGAGCCAGTGGCAGCTTGTTCTGGGAAGAGGACAGCAGAGGGACAATGAGAGCCATGAGAATGGAGGCACATTCACGTGGCACTGGGAGTGAGACACCCTGCTGGACGCACACCAGGGCTGCTTGGCACACAGGGTGTGTGCCCCCCCCATGCCGGAAGATCACGCAGGCATGTGGGAGGTCGGCGCGTACGAAGAAGCTTCCTGCCAACTCCAAGCCTCGGAGGAAGCACCCTAAGTCTCCTGGTCCTTCTTTCAGGGGCCACGCTTGCTTCTCCACCTCTGCGGAGCACAGCTCGGTGACCTACCCAGAGTCGCTGTGCCCGGCCTCCCCCTCCTGGCATTGGTCCTGAGCCTCTGTGGGACGTAGTCTGGCCACAGTTGCACTGGACCGCCTGGGCATCAAACCCAGAGGATGCTGTTGGGCCTCCTCAAGCTCAGCTCTGCGGAAGAGGTTCATGTAGCTGACCTAGATTTAAGGCTAGTCTATTTTTTTCCCTTCTATCTCACTGACCCTTCCTTCTCGGTTTGCATTTTTTCTAAAAATTACTTTTATTTGTACACTTTTGAACACACATAATGATAACACCATCTGTACCTGTACATAATATATTTTAATTCTTTGTCCCATTCCATTCCCTTCTCTTCAGTTCTTCTCCTCTTTCTTTACAAAAGTTGTGTTGTTTCCTTCCATCCTTTTTAAATTCCTCTTCCTATTTCTTTGCTTCCTTTGTTCTGCTTCTTTTTGAACGTTTTCTTCCTATTTCCACATATCTAGCCTCCATTTTATTACTATTTACTCTGAGTTTCTCATACAAGAGAAACAGTGTGATATTTAAACAGGGGTGTGCGATTCTCTTCACATAAAATTATGCTCTCAGGCTGCAGGGGGAGGGGCCTGAGGTCCAGTGCACACTGCCGTCAGCACCACGCGTTCTGGGGGAGCTGCTTGTGCTGGATGAAGGGGGCCTATTCCTCTGGCAGCAGGTGAGTGTGTGGGGCGGGGCCTGCCCAGAAAGTCACCATTTTTACCCTCCCAGAACCTCACGGTGAGCTGTGGCGCTGCCACCTACCCAGCTGCCAAGGATGGGGGCTGGGCATCTTCTCCGGCACCCGCTACATACTCCACCGCACCGCGTGGATTCTCTCTGGTCTCCATGGAGGTCACGCCTCTGTGCTCAACTCCCCATTTCACACTTCTCTTCTCTGATCCATTCTTTACAAAGTAGACACATTAGCCGCTTAACTACTTATTTTTAAGCATCTCCCTCTGCCCTGCCTAAAATCTTGCCCTCATCCTCATTATCCACAGAGTTAAGTTCACTGACCTCGTCCCTCTAAGAGCTCCATTGTCCGGACTCCCCTCTCTGTCCACCCGCTGCCTTCAGTCCCCCCTGGTGTCTCCGTGTCACACTCTTCCCTCGGTTCCCGCAGTGCCCCAGCGTCTGTCCTACTTTAGGACCACAGGACACACTCCCCCCTGCCCAGGGCCTTCTCCCCTGCTCTCCACAGCCCTGGGCTGCCTCTCCATGAACCCTCCACTGTGTTCCACCCTCTCTGACAATCTCACATGGGTCCCCTCTGTGATACCCCATCCCAGCGCTCCGCTGTGTGTCCTAGAACCCAGGCCATCACCAGCTAACGTGCATCTTTCTTTCTTATCTCTCCCCACATAGTCGTGGATTCCTGAGGGCAGAGCCTCTCCCGGGGTCCCATCAGGACGCGGGCTGACACTTTCCGAATGGGAACAGGCACTTAGTCTGTACTTGTTGAATGAAAGTCTTATTTGAAAAGATAAAGAAGTTATCCGAGTGAGATAGCATTGGGGCGATTCCAAGAGAAAGGGTGAGCGCAGACTGTCCGCAGACAGAACTCACAGCTGTCTAAGGAGGCCCAGCTGGGCAGGCGGCGAGTATGAAGTTCACGTGTGAGCCGGAGGAAGGGGAGGGGGAACTGGGTTGAGCAGGCAGGGCCCATGTGTCTCAGGCCAACCGGACACAGTCCGAAAGAGGTGGGGGAACATGCTCTCTTTGAATTAAGTGGCTCCTCACAGTCCTCATAACCAGTGTCTTCTGACTGTATTTTCCTCTGCTCTTTCCTAGGATTTCAAAATAGGAACAGGGCACAGCAGCAGGGTATTTATGATGACTAACAGCTGGAAAACTCAAGCCACTTAATTCAATGTCCAACTTTTCCCTTGGGTTTAATTTCTGGCTAGGAGAACTACTGTGAACTTAATTTCGGGTCCTGGGTCTCAGGCAGGACAGTTATCACCTCTGAAATGCAGCCCCTTTGTTCACAGGTTGGGGGGGCGGGCAGTTCACCAGGGCGTATTTCTTGTACCCAAGGCCAGAAGTAGAGGGATTTGCTTGCTGGTGTGGGACAGCTCTGGGAAAATCCCCAGGAGACTACTGAAGGCACCAATCTCCTTGGTGACAAAGGGCGCAGGGCCGTGACGGTGGGAGGAGGGATCTCCTTGTGCCAGGGCTTCCTCCCTCGCTTCCCCTCCAGCTGTCTTCTCCTTACTGATATATCACTGCTCCCCATGGCTCTATCCTGGGCTCAGACCTGAGTTCCACGTCACAGAGGAGGCAGTGCTCTCTAGACACACACACTGATGTACATCAATACACATTTATACAGATTTCCTTAGTGCCTGACTTGCCATTAAGTTGAACTTTTCTCTTCTGCCATTTCAGAGAATAAGTCTCCCTCTCCCTTTCTTTGTAGTATGGAAATTTCTCTATTTTTCCTAAGCTTAAAACTTCTCTCTGTCCTTGACCTTTTCACCGCCATTTCCTGTCTTTCTGTTTCTTAGAGGAGCCTGGTCTTCTTTCTGCACTCCATCATTAACCGTTACCCACTAACACTCTATCTCACTGGACGTGGTTTCCGCAGCTCCCCTGCCGCCCTGTTTCCCAAGCTCCCCAGGACATCCTTTGTAATTGAGCCTGAGGGACCCCTTTCCATCTTTATCTGACCTGACCTCTGCCCCACATACTGTGACAGGAGCTTGCTTCTCAGCTTTCTTCCGAAGCTCCTGCAGCCCTCTTTTCCCTTCCCCTTCCCTGTTGTCAGGGAAACCTAGGCGTGCCTCCACTGAGCGGCCACCCATGGACATGAAGAGACTGTCTTCTCCAGTTGGCCTTACTATTCTGAGGGCAGGAGCTGTATCGGGTGGTCTTTGGATCTTTGTGCCAGGCAGAGTGCATAATCAATGAGTCTTGGTTGAATCAGTGATAATTTTCTCCAGCTTTATCATTGCTTTTGCTTCATGACTGGAAATCAGGCCCAGCTCACGTGTGGTAGGAGTGGTCTCCCGCAGAGCTGCACTGGACCTTGGAGCCCTGGCTCTCATATCAGCTGCCACAGGAGCATTTCCTTCCTCAGAGACCTTCCTCTCCCTTTGCTCAGGTGTCCCAGCTTCTGCCTCTTCTGGTTGGGAAGATGAAACTCAGCCTAAGAAATTAAGGCAAGGACACCATGGTTCTGGGGAAGGAGGGCACCCTTCCCTCCTGCTTTTCCCTCAAGGTGAAGAGTGGTGGCTGCTGTGCCAGCCCTCTCATACCCAAGAGAACAGGAGTCACAGCAGGGGGAGGGAAGCATCTGGGTCCCCTTATCTTTATAGGGTGCTATGGCATGACTGTCTGTCCCCTCCCACATTCGCACTGGAATTTCATTATTGTGGGACCTAGCAAGTACCATGACATGTGAAGGGTCAGCCCCTGAGGAGATGTCAGCTGCTGAAGAGGGATTGAGCTCGCTGCGCAGGAACGAGCTGTGAGTGCAGTCTGAGCCCCGCTCACTCTCTGTCTCTGCCCTGCTCCGGGGAGATGTGGCAAGAAGCCTCTCTCTAGAGAGCAGCTCCTCAGCCTCGGGCCGACAGCTTCTGGAAGGATGAGTCAAGAAATTCCTGCTCACTCCAACCCAGGCACGGAGTTCGTTCCCTCACAGCCCCACAGAACGGCCGAGACAGAGCTCCCTGGACTCATGGAGCTTACATGACAGACCTGGATGTCTCTCTGTTGCCCGTGGCTGACTTTCCCTTCTGTATATCCTAAAGTAAAGGTATTCAAATTAGGTTAGTAGTCAGGTGGGGTGGTGCATACCTGAAATCCTGGCACTTGGGAGGCTGAGGCAGGAGAATCCCCACAAGTTCAAGGCCAAATAGTGCCTTATAGTGAGTTCAAGGACAGCCTAAAGGCCACAGCCAGACCCTGTCCCCAAAATAAATTAATGAGTAGCTTAAGTTGCAAACCTGAGCAGAGGAGAGGGGAGCCCTAGGTTCTCCCTCATTCCACGTGGAAAATGATGGACCACAGTGTAGATTTGGGTTCAACCCAGAGGGCAGGGGATCAGTACCGTGCTTAGTGCCACCACCTAAGAGGAGAGGTGTGGCTATGACCCAGGAGCCTGGTGTGGTTAAATCTTCACGAGTTACTCCAAGGGACAGGGTCAAGCAGGCCACGTCATTCAGTCCATTTCACTGTCTTCTTTTAAATAAATTTAAAATTGGTTTTTTTCCAAGTTGATGATTATAGGAACAAATGAAGTTCAGTCACAAAATAGGACATTTCTTCAACCCAGGGCCTTGTCCCTGGGGCCTAGGAGTGTGCTGGTTTGATTTTGAAAGCCAGAAGTGCTGTTTGGAGGGAACATCACAGGCCCAAAAGGGACAGACCACAGCGGGTAGCGCTGAGTGCAGCCTGGGCAATAGAAATGTTCTAATGTCCAGAAAAGACTGGAATTGGCTTCTCCTTAGCAGCATTCAAACTATGTTTCAGCCTTAATCTTAAACGATGTTTTGAAATAATTTGAATACCTGAATGTATGTGAAAGAGTCCAGACTCATGTATTTACCCGGCAGAGTTTGATAAGCCAGCGTTGTTCCCATATAGGCATGCAATTGATTTAAGTGCAGGCCTGACCCGTGGAATTCCCTTGTAAACTGACAGCCATGAGAAAACCCACGCTCACTGCAGAGTGCTCCTCCTGAAAATAGAGCAGCGCCCTGCCCTTTCTCACAGTCGTCTTGGCTGCAGGAGACAGAATGCTCTTCATCAAGGAAGCCCAGGAGGAGCAAGCCGCATGCAGCTCAGCTTTCTCATGGTGCACTCAAATAAAATGGAATGGAGACAATTTAATCTGAAGTATGTCCAAGCATTCCTGGTTTCATCCCTGGACTGCAGCGTGGAAGACAGTAAGAATCCAATATAGAGAAGTTCAGAGGAATGTCTCATAGCCTAAAAATGTCCATCGATGCAGCTTGCTGTGGCTTCTGCTTTCTCCCTGTTTTCTGAAATACAATGTCTGCCTGAGCCCCTGAATCAAAGAAACTATACAAAAGATTATCAGATTAGACTCTTGGCCTGAATCTATCAGAACACATTGAGCAGCAGTGTTTCCAGGCACCTTTAGAGTTTCTGTCTTCCCAGTCAGTGTCCAAAAGGGACCTGGGTCTCCACATGTCCAGACCAGATCTGAGCGGGGGCCTGGGAGTCACCCACCTGGAGACCCGGCCAAGCCAACATGGCTGCCCTCCACTTTGACCCAACCTGTGCTGTTCTGGGAGGTACTCAGCTGAGCAGGGACACTGCAGACTGTGAAGTTCTTAGTTCCAATGGAAGTTTTAATTAAAACCTGATTACCAGACTATCTGGAAAAAAATATTTTCTGTGTATTTTTCACTTCGTTTTTGGACAATTAACCCATGTATTCAAGAGGAGGGGCACCTCAGCCATCTATAATGCTGAGGAGGGAGCATTATTTTTAAACGATCACATGAAGCATGATAAATTTTGTTGAATGTGGTTTTCATTGTTATCATAGATCAAGAAGGTGAAAGAAAGAAGCTCACATGTGAGATCACCAAAGACCCAGTCACTAATCGGCCCCTTAGCAGCTCTTCCATCAAGGAGTTACGTCACCTCACTGCATTGGTTTCCTTACTTGCGGTACATGGAGACAGAAGCAGTAGCCCCTACAGAGAGATAGCAAGTCCTCAGCGGGTGTGACCACAGGGAACGGAAAACACCAGGCAGGCAGCTCTGAAACTCAAGTGCTCTCCGCTACACACAGAGGAAATCCTCATGCCTGTGCGTGAACCGTGGCACTCTGGAGTTAGTCTGGTTCCATCTTGCACAACCACAGAGCAGCAAGAAGGTAAACTGTCCTTAGCTGTGTCCGGCCTGCTTCGAAGACGTTACAGATGTGATTATAAGGAACACACTTTCAAAACCTGCCAAAATGCACTCCTAAGTCAAATGTTGGACTTTACCTCAAAAGATGTTTCTAGACCCTCATTTGAGTGCTACAGTGCTGCTGAAAGTATTCTTGGTTCTTCTGTTCAAGAAGGGCTGTCAGGAGCAGTTTATTCATCAGGTCCATTATAGGCTGCAAGCAAAACTTAATCAGTTTTGGTTTCCTATCACATCTGACCCTGATAGGTGACTATGGCCCCAGCTGTCATTGGCCTTAAAAAGAGCTCTTAGCACTACTAGAAGTCTGAAGGACAAGGCCCTGACTCCAAAAGCAGTGAATGAATTGAGTCCTGGTCCCTGCATTCCTGAATACTAATCTCAGTGCACTACCTTTGCATTGAGGGGCCTTCAGATTACCTCACAGAAGCACCTCAGACCTCAAGACAGTTGGGAAAATGTCTGCTGAGAGGCAGGGAGGGCCTCAGTAAGCACACTGCTTCTCTCCAGCACTGAGATGTGAACTAGGGACCTTCCTACTGGGGCACATCCCACCCCCTTTCTATCTTGTTTTTAAATTTTAAGATACGGTCTTGCTAATTTGCTAAATGGGTTTGACCTTACTGTTCTATTGACTCAGCAACAGAGGCAAAATAAACTACTCCCCCACCTGTTATTAGGAGGTTTCTATGCAAAAGTGACTTACAGAACCCAATAGCAACGATTAGAACATTCTATTACTAAGGTGACAGCATTCTAAAAACACTGTTTCTAAGGTGTTACTATAGAACAGTGTGTTCTAAAAACACAGTCTGCTGCAGTGCGCATTGGTTGGGTAGACAGTTCTGAAGAAGACAAGTTCTGGGTTCACAGGGAGGTTATGGGATACAAAGTGGAGGTTTATAACAAACTGGCAGTTTTTAGGTCAAGTTGGGTCTCACAACTGTTACTCGATTTTTTTTTTTTAAACAGGGTCTCACTTTGTACTTCAGGCTGGCCCTGAGCTCTCTATGTAGCCAAGGCAAGCCTCGAACTCAGCAATCCTCCTGCCTCTGCCTCCCTAGAACATGTGGTACTGATTGCTGGTGGGTGTGAGTCACCACACCTGGTATTGTTGTATGTGGTTACCGGGGATCGAACCAGGGACCTTGTACTTGCTAGGCAGGCGCCGGAACCACTGAGCTAAATCTCCAGGCCGCTACTTAGTTTTTCTAAGGTCCCTGTAGTATCAGTCTACTAGGACTGCTGTAACAAAGCGTCATAAACAAGATAGCTCAAGACAACAAGTGTTTCACCTCACAGTTTGGGAGGCTAAAAGACAGAAATGCAAGGGTAGCAGAGGCCCGATCCCCCAAAGATTTCAGGAAAGGGGAGGTCCTTCTTCTGTCGGCCCTCTCATGCTTTGCCAGAATTCTTCTTACTCCTTGGCAGTAGATGCCACCCTCCCCTCTCCGGGTGCCATCTACCCTGTGTGTCCTGGACACATCACATTCAGGTAAGTGTCCAACCTGCTTCAGGACTGGTTCAGGACTCCAGTGGTGTCCATTGGTGATGACAGTAGATGGAGAATGCACTGGGGGGAGAAAGTAAGAATCATTCCATATCCTCAGAGAGAGGGTGTATGCCAGCCCGGCCCAGCCCTCTGCTGTTGAGCACTCCGCCACAACACACTTCACTGACGAGACTGAAGAGTCACCGGAGTGAGCGTGGAGACATCCCTCGGAGTGCACGAGGCATGCCCAGCCACCGCCACCCACACCAACTCTCCAAGCCAACAGCCGCACTGTTTTCCCCACTAGCCTGGCGTGTGTTGCTTCCTTATCTGCAGGTTACTTTCAAAGAGGGTTTCACTTTTGTGAAGAAAATGCTTGAAAATAAATTTTATCCCTTACATAAAACAGAACATTTTCTATTCCAGGACATTTCAAAACATCTGATGAGTGGAGAAAAAGGTCCTCACCAAGCGGAACTGGAAGGAAACCATCAGGGGAAACACCAGGCTGGAGGAAGGCCCGGGACGTAGTGGCAGTGTGTCTGTTGCATTTATGAAACAGCTTGACTGGGATAGATAATAAGCAAGAGTGGAAAAAAGAAAAAGCCAGCATGAGGGAGTGGGATAAGAGTCCCCTGGAGTGCTTTGGGCTGTGTCTCCCCTGCTCACACACCCGGCCTGTCTGCAGAGGCAAAGCTCCAGGCCAGGCCACAGCTTCCTTAGCCCCATGGGCCCTCTCCAGGATGGGCTTGCACACAACCCGCTGCTTCTCAACTCTTTAAGATATGAAATGAAGCCCCAGGAGCCATATTAACATGTGTCTGGGACATGGGGTGTCCTGCATTCCCATGGGAAACCCTGCACCCCATTCATCTGCATCACGGGAGTCTGCAAACAGGAGCCCACAGGAGTTTAAAAATCTGTGACTCCTTGAGCGCTTCCTGGTCATATTTAGTTCTCTTGCAGTAGTAGTAGAGAGACGAGGGAGAGAGGAGCCGCCGAGACCCACCCAGAGGGAGCCATCTCCTTCCTCCCGCGCGCCCGCGCCGCCCCGCTAAGGCTCCTGAGCTGTCCTCGCTCCGGGGAAACAGCAGCGCAGATCCTCCTCCGCCACCCCTGGACATCTGCTTGTCTTGTCTATTTTCTGCTACAGGCGAGCGGATAGGAAGGACAGGAAGGAAGAGTTTGTTTCCTGTAAATAGAGGGAGAGAAAATTACAGCTATTATTGTTTTGACAACGGAAGCCCTCCTTGGGCTGGGACCATGGTTTGTGCCTGAGAGGCAGCAGGGCTGAGATGCTGCTGCAGGGAGGAATTCCTCCCGAGGGTCCCGAGGAAAGCTGAAAGCCTGCTGGCTTTGCACGCAGTGTCTGATGGCATCAAGATGTAATTCTGCGCGATCCTGCTACTGCGCTGTGGAAATGGAATGCGGCCTGTGTTTTGATGAGTGTTGCCACACAGCCTGGCCCCCTCCAAATAAGCGTGCTGGGTCTTGACCCTTAAACCCTCAAGTACACACGGCCTGAGGTCAAAAATGCCTTGATAAGGTGCATTGTTGCATTTACTTCCAACGGTCTCCTGGCTTCCCTTCCTTCATTCTCCACATTCATTTTTATAAGACTCCTTTCTTTTTAAACTATGTGTAAATGCATGCATATTCAATGATATGTGTGAAATTTGCCACCACAGACTATGATTCCCAACTCCTATTTTTCAGTTAATGTGTCCCCATGCTGTGAGGAATTCCTTTGACTGTGAAGCTTAGATATGTATTTGTTAGCTTTAGGTTTTTAAAATTCATCTTTCACTAGTACATAAAATCTAAAAGGTTAGGAATTAAGAGTTAGCTAGGACGACTGGGCCGGCTGCCTGGGAAAATCTCCCACTACACTCACCCACTAATGACAGCTATTGACAGGAGAAATACACCTTATTTTGATAGTTGAAGGACCACACATATTTTGTCAAATATATTAAGAAGGGATGATTTAGATCTCATTGATCAACTGGCAACTATGAGAAGATCATAAGCAGAAGTAAGTTAATGAGATCACCTCTCTTCTTGGCTATCTTAACACTACACCAGTCTGTCACCCTTCTTCCCTCCTGTTCCTCTTTAATGTCCTTTCTCCACTTCCAGATGACCTTATGCCCAACACCTCAGCCCTGGTTCCTACATCCTCAGGCTGTCAATAATTCCGAGACAGCTTCCCAGTTTGTGGGTTCCAACATCACCTGGCACCTGTGTTCTAGACCCTGAGAGTCCACAGCCTACCGGAAACACCCACGGACCCGATTTACTTCTCAAACTTCACACGCTGGAAGTGGGACTCCTTTTTCCCATCTGAAACCTTTCCATCTTCAACCATCCCATTGCAGCAGCTGCTCCTGCCATTTACCTGGCACTCCTTGGGAAGTTGTTCCTGCTCTGTTCCGCTCTGCTTGGTCCCACACCTGGTCTTCTAGCGGATTTTGTCAGCTGGTAGCAGTGATGTTGCTCACACACCTCTGCCTCTCTGCTGCCGGGCTGGTCGGAGTCCCTCCTTTCCCCCACAGCACTAATCAGATGCTTTCACACTCCAAAAGCTCCTATGTGCTTTCTAAAAAATGCTTACTTTTTTTATTAGTACATGTGTGTGATCCATAATGAGTCCAGTCATCATGGGGAGTTGGTACATCTACACCTCTCATCCTAATTCTCTTTATTCCACCTTCCTCTCTGATACTGTGATATTGAAGCACATTATTTCCTTGGCAGAACCCTTCAGTGACTTCAGAACCAGTCACATTCATAATCAGATCTGAATGCCTTTTCTTGACCTCACTGCTCTGCCTCCAGGGGTCTTTTCTTTGGTCCTAGCATGCTGTGCTCCTGAACGCTCGCCATTTTCTTCTTTAGAGCCTCCCTGGCTCCCTGCACCTCCTCTAGAGAGTCCTTCCTTGGCATTTCCTATCCTCGCCTCTTCCTTGGTGCTTACACCTGAGTTTAGAAGTCACCCTGTCAGAGACAAAGGCCTCTCTGTTCTGTCTTCAAACTTACCACTGCCGCTGTGAAGCCTTCTCACAGCTGCATCACAAGCTTACATGAGCAGAGCCTTTGGGTCCAACAGCGCAGACTAAATGCCAAGGGGGGCACCCTGGGACGCAGCAATGCTTAGTAACTGATCGACAGAGGGCAGAAAGATAGGTGTGCATCCTGATCTGCTCTGGGCCTCAAGTGCTGCCTGAGCCAAACCCTGAATGACAAGTGGTAATGAAGTGGAAGAAATGCAGAAGAAGGAGAGGAGAGAAATGCACTCTAGACAGAAAAATGGTAGGCACTAAGAGTGGGGGCTTGGAAAGGGCAGAGTGCCTTCCTCACACAGCAGGAAGCCCCTGCTTGGGTCCAGGGAAGGGCCGCAGTGCATGCTGAGACTTGGAGATGGACTCTGGGCTCCTTGGACAAGGGGAGGATTCCAGCCTCTGGCTTAGGGTTTCAGCAAACCATTGTATGATAAGCTGGCAGTTGGCAGGACAAGATTCACTTTCTAAAACTCTCCTCTAGCTCAGTGTAAGGAAGAAGCTGGGCCCAGGGCAGTGTGGCTACAGTTTTTACCATCAGGTGGCTGCCAAAATAATCTAGAAGACACACCATGGTCACTTGGGCTACATTAGTGCTGGAGGAGATGGGGCTTTGGGGAGGGACTCTAAAGATCTTTAGGAGATAAAAGAAATAGTGGCATTTAATTAGATAAAGGTAGAAAAATGAGTATGAGCAGAGATGCAGAGATATTAAGCCTAAAGCATGACTTTTGTTTACATATTTGGATGGAGAAAGACCTAAATTTAAAAAAAAAATCAAAAAGTTGGGAGGCAGGTGATATGATATTCTAAATAAAAACCTTTGTTATAATTCTATAATATTTGTTTTCCATATTGAAAATAACACAATGGCAGAAGGACACATTTCCTTCCCGTTCAAAGCCATGTATGCAGTGTTGCAGTTCTGACAGGGTTCGTGTTGCTCAAAATCCGAAGGCCTGACATGGAGATGTTGCAGGAGGAGCACGTGTGCTTCCTACTCCCAAGCTGGGGCTGTGTGGAGGGAGACACAGCTGAGCGTGAAGGTGTGGCGTGACGCACCCATCTCCAGCGTGAGGTGCCTGCCTTGGAGCCATGAGCTGTGTCAACTCCTTTGGCTGCCATGTAAGACACTGCCAGGTCAGTGGCTTAGGCCACCAGAAACTGATGGTCCCACTGTCTTGGAGACTTGGAGCCTGAAGTCGAGGTATTGTAGAGCCACATTCTCTCTGCGGCTTCCAGAGAGGGTCCTCCCTGAGTTTTTCCATCCAGGCATCCTGGGCTTATGGCAGCTTCGCTCCAGTGCCTGGCTGACTTCTCTGCTCTAGGTTCCCTTAGTGCCTGTGCGTCCCTGCTTTCAAGTGGCATTTTATCTCTGCATCTCTTTTTTCTTCCTGGAAGGAAGCACTTGCATTGGCTTCATGGTCACCCACATCAAGTACAAGTTCCTCACACTCTTAGGTCTACAAAGACCCTCCTCCAACCATGGCTGAACATGGAGACATGTGCAGGGCTACAGCACGCACCATGGTTGGTAGTCAGTAAGAGCTGTGCGTGAACGGGCAAGTGTGGGCTCCATGTATGAGTGTGAGTGTGTGGGGTGGGTATCCACACTCAGGAGCAACTGTGACCAGGGACTGATTCTTGGGGCTCCCTCCTGTTCTCTGGTCTGTGCTGCTGGCACATGCTGCTGTGACTCCATTCACACTGAGTGATGGACCATCCTGACACTCACTCCTGCTTTTAATGAACACATGAACACCAACCCTAATTAGCTGACAGCCATGTGTAGCTGCACGCATCCCTCACTGTAGTGGCTGTTGTAACTTTGTTTATTTGTTCTTTGAGACAGGGTCTCTCTTTGTAATTCAGGCTGGCCCTGAGCTCACTGTGTAGCCCAGGCAAACCTTGAACTCAGCAATCCTTCTGCCTCTGCCTCCCAAGTGGGTGTGAGTCACCACATCCAGTATTGTGTGTAGGAATTGAACTAGGGACCTTGCGCTTGCTAGGCAGGTGCCAGAACCACTGAGCTAAATCTCTGGCCCATAAGCCAGAAAACTTCTTCAAACAGAAGTCCTGTGTCCTCCTAGAAGATGATAGTGTGTTTGAAAATCATCATGGTGCTCCTTTGGAGGCCTACTGCTTGGATACATCACTGTGCCAAGGCATGGGAGCTTCAGAACACATCACCTTCAGGAGAAAGGCCTGCCTTCCACTGCTGTGGCCTTGCAAAGATGGGCCCATGCTGGGTGTCCCACCTGTGTAGCACATGATCATAAATTATGTGTCAGGGCCAGCCTGAACTACAAAGCAAGACCCTGTAAAACAAAACAAAACAAAACAAAAAAAACAGCAACCTAACTATTAGGTGATCAGAAGAGGATATAACAGTATCAGATTTTTCTGGGACTGACAAAAACTGCATCTCAGGAAGAAACATATGTCCTCAAAGCAATGTAAAGATTCTTGTTTAGGGGAAAGGCAGACACCCAAGGCACAGTCTCGTCTGGGCTGCTGTGAGGTTCCCAAGCCACCCATTTAGGACCCAGCTCTGCACTCACCATGAACTTTGTGGAATCAGCCTTACATGACAACGCGGCCTCATTGCTCATGAGGGTCAGAGCAGCTGGAGCCAGGCCCGGGCCTGCTGATAACCAGTCATGAGGCCCTGTGTACCCGTCACGCACAGATTCCTGTGTTTCCCGGTTTATATCCATAGAGGGAACTGGGGCTCACATGTTCCCTCCTGTCATCTGCACTAATCTAGTGGCCCAACCCTCCACTTTTGTTACATTGCTTCTAGAATGCAGGACATTTTTTTTTCTCATGTATGGAGCTACTGTGCCCAACAAGGTCTTTTATCCTTCCTATAATAACCTTTGTAATAGTCACAACACCTCCTTGTAGCACTTAAAATGCTTGTCACACAACGCCAGCACGACAAGGGAAAGCATGTCAATATGATTTTTAAAAGGACATCTGAATAATGAAAAGTCACAAGACTCTTTAATCAGAGTAATAGATAAGTATAAGAGTTTAAAAGGTCTATTAACATTAAAAATAAAGACTGGTTCAGAATATTATAATTTAACCCTCCAGGAGCTGGTGTCATTGGTGAATATATTACACTTGCATTTATTCTCTTTTACTGCTGCCCAAATCACCTGTAAGAGAATCACTCTTTATACACACCCACAGGTACAAATGTACAGCAAATGTATTGATAATGTATAGAAATGGATTTTAAAATTTTTAAATGCCAGTCATAAGAACTCAAATATTGTCTTCTTCAGGTCTGGAACTGTGTGGTTATTCCAATGCTACTATCCTTTTTTTTTTTTCAGTACAGGGGATAGAACTTGGGCCCTTATGCGTCCAAGGTTGGTATGGTACCACTTGAACTAAAACAGCCCTAATGCTACTACTTTATATCTAAAAGCCTAGAGCCTTGTAAAAACAGAAGACAGACTCATTATTCTATAGTCATACCTTCAATTTGTCATTAAATTATTTAACTATCTTAAATTGTCTCATTTAGAGTTGGTTCCAAACAATTTTGTCTTCTGTTTCCAAAAATCAAGCCAGACCCTTTTTCAATAAACATTTAGTATTACATTTCTTTATCAGATATCCTTAATAACAAAAGTGGTAGGTGACCATTTTAGCAGCTAAACAGACAAGTAAGAAGACAGTAACTGCATACTTCCTTTCCTCTCATCCTATTTTCATGAGCTAATGAAATACCCTCACCAAAGAATAGTCAATAGCTGTATGTCTTGGCCTAAAGGATGCCCAAGATACATTTTAAATAAAGAGAATGACTTTATGTCCTTATTTTTAATTTTATCTTTAATGTATAGATGGATGGCGTGATATACCAAATTTTATTCCACTACTGCCCAATAGATGTGTAACCAAGATATTTGCAATGTGGTGCTGCTGCCGTTCCAGGAGCTTCAGTCCATCACAAGGTTTTATGCAAAAGTTCCTTTGCTCCATAGAGAGAATCCCTACAGTGGCATTGCTAGGTCACACTGTGCCTATCACTCTGTCAGTCAATGCTTACTAGAGAAACAGATTTAATGGAACAAATGCAAATATATAAGGATTTATAACTTTGGCTGACAAGGGTCACGCAGGTGTGGAAGAGCACAGAGCACGGAGGGTCTGCCTGCATGCTGGGGACCCAAAAGGACCCGGCTGAGGGCCTGGAGCTCACTGTAGGGCCTGGAGCCCCTGAGGACCTGAAGCTGGAAGCTAAAGGCTCTGCACTGGAGGCCAGTCGACAGCATCCCCGGTGAAGGTGAAGGCTGGAGCTCCTTAGGACAAACAAAAGCACCTTCCTTCTCTGTTTCCTTTTTATCCCATTTTGGCCTTAAACCCATTGGTTGTGTCACTCATACCCAGGGCTGGTCTTAGTGGTCAGTAAATCCCTTCACCTGTTAAAGTCATGTAGAAAAACCCTTGTTCTGAGCAAGCACACAGATGCGGGAGCCCAGAAGAAACTCCTGTTAACACTCAGACACAGACACAATACTACAAAGTGCTGCACTCCCGAGATACACCAAGTGTGGAAGCAACACAGGAGCATATTTAGAAGACTCACAGGTATGTACTTTTCCAGATTAAGATGATTAAGTCTCATCACAGAGGCTGTACTGGGATGAACCCAATCCATCACTCTCCAATGCCCATCAAGGAGGTCACATCTGAGCAGGAGGGAGCGAGCTTTCCAGTGGGAAGAGCCAGTCCTACGCAGACAGTACATGGGGAGCGGAGGAGAAGAGCTGCGCTGCTGTTTGGCAAGAGTGTGGTAAAGGGGCTCACAAAGGAGCAGGGTGATCAGATATACGGCCAACGTCTAAGTCTTTAAAAAGGTGCTACAGTAAAAGATATGTTACCATTAATTCCCCTCAACACACTCTGCCTCACTTTAAACATACTTATCCCATCGCTACTGCCTTTTTTTGGAAGCAGTTTTGGAAGTCTCATTTTACGAGTGTCTTTACAAGATGTGATCAAAAACACAGTGAATGTTGCTGCCAAAGCTTGCACAAATGTTAGAGTGTCTTCTTCCAAGTTATTCCCCAGACCTAGCCCTGCGTGACTTCTGACTCTTGCCAAAGTCAGAGTGATCATGAGAAGTAAATATTTGAAGTGGATCCAGGGTCACTGTGGCAGCTACCACAGGGCAAGTAAAGATCCTTATGAGAAAGGGCGGCAGACTTCTAGCAAAGGGGCAAGAACAATAGGACAGGTGTATTCAGTGAGGAGGAGGAATGTGAAAGTGATGATCGCAATATGGCTCTGTAAAAACTGTAAAAACTTCTTAAGAAATCAACACTCACCATGATTTTGATCATAACCCATTTGAGGGAGAACTCTGCATTTTATTTATTTTTGTTTGTTTTATCACCTTTCTTCCCTGCCAAAGGATGAAGCCCATGCAAGGTTACTGAACATGAGAGAGAGAGAGACAGAGAGAGACAGACACAGAGACCCAGACAGAGAGACAGACAGACAGACAGACAGAGAGACTACTGCACCTAGCATGCCAGATAGAAAGAGTTTGACATCAAGTAAGAGACAGAGAAGGGATTGACACTAAACACAAATGTAAATACTATGGGTGTTTAATGAGGTAATCTGGAAAAAAGAAGTGGAGCTTAAATGTGGCCAAGCCTCTAGGGTTAGATGTCCATTTGCAGAGACTGTGGGGTACATAGAAATGCAGTGACCTCATGTCCTGGGTGCACCGAGGAAATCCAGGCTGGGAACCCAGTGCTTTGGCAGGAAATTTCAAGGACAAAAATAAATACAGAGAAGAGGAATGAAGAAATCAAAAGAGATGTAAGAACTACTGGGCAATAGTTGTGTGAACACTGGGTTTTGGGTCAAAAAGTCTGTTAAACTCGTGCACATAACAATTTGCAAAATGTGAACTGTGATACTTGGTGATGAGATTGTTTCTTAATTTGAGGCCTCAGAACATCACAGTCATTTAAAAGTGCCCATGGGCAAACACCTAAGATACTTATAATGTCTCTGCTCCCTGAAATTTGCTTCATGGTCACCAGAGTGAGGCACAGATGGAGGAGATGGGAGACCAGACCTGGTCACGTGTTGGTGATGCTGAAAGACAGGGATGAGGACATAGGGCTCCCTCACCCCTCCACACTTGTATTTGCTTTCAGTTGTGCACCATAATTTTTTTTAAATAAAAGCACTTAAAAATGAAGAAATTCACAAAATGCCAAAAATTTTCTAAGTTTTATAGAATGAGAACGTAAGGAAAGCCAGACAAATAGAAAAAAGCAGCAGGAGTGATGGAACTTGACACTGCACAGCATGAAGACCCACAGGTAGGCTGCGCCGGGTCACCAGGGGGCCCAGAGCCCACCAGCTCCTGATATAAAAAGTGCAGTGGTTGTGTCCCAAGAATTACAGTGTCAATTAGATGAATGGCAATTGCTCAGGAAAAGCTGCTTGCTCCACCATCTGTCTGCTGTGAACTCTGGGCTCTCCGGGGTTTCTCTGGGAGCAGCCTCACGAAGGGATGCTGAAGGCTCTCCTCCAGGCGGTGCACATCCGCTCACTCAGGCCTTCAGCAAATGTTTTTCTGAGCACCACCCCTGCCCGGCTTTGTGTCGAGAGCCATCCATGAAAGGAGGACTTGAAGACCACAGAAGCTTCTGCTCTCCTGGTTCTCTGAGCTCAGTAGAAGCAAAAACACAGCCTGCAGAGAAGTCAGCAGGGCTGTGAGGGGCAGCCGAGGGGCCGCAGGGCATCCGCCTGGGGAGGGGAGGGCCCATTTTCTGGAGCCACTGCAAGGCTTTGCGTGGTGGTGCTCGCTGTTCGCGCTGAGAGCTGTGAGTCCTCCGCGAAGCTGGCAAGAGGAAGCCGGCTCTCAGGCCGTGAGAGGGGCCAGGCCGGGAGGATGAAGCAGTTGGGGGTGGCTGCTGGGAAAGACGAGGTCAGCATCACACTTCCGAGTCCCTTGCCGACTTCCAGTTCTGTCTCAGAACTCGCTCCTCCCCCATCTTCTCAGGTCACTGGTTAGAGCTCTGCCCCATTAGTCCCCAGCCTGAGAGCCTTGGGGTTGTTTTGGCACCTATTTCTGTTCTTGGTGTCACTATTCACATCGCATCCTTCCGCAGAGCCTCTGGCGTCCAGCCACCACCACCTTCCCCGCGCCTCGTTACTCGCACCTTGGGTCACTCGGCTGCCTGTCCGGAGTGGGCTCCTTGCCTCACTGACTACAATTCCCCCACCCCAGTGGCTAGAGGGAGTTTTAAAAATGCATGGCCTATAAAAGCACTGCTTTATTCAAGCATCTCTGGCTTTCTCTCTTGGGCAGAATAAAATCCAAGGTCACTGTCAATGCGCTGTAATTCCCAACACCATCAGGCCCCTCCGCTGTTTGCCTCGCACCTTACCCAGCCTACTGACAGCTTCTTTGCTAGGCATGTAGAATTTGTTCTTACCAGGTCCGTGCTTGAAATGCTCTTCCCCCAACATCCCCTAGGCTCTCCATTACCAGACATCCCTTCGGAACTCAAGTTTTCCTGCCCATTGTGTGCGAAGCAGGAATGGCCCTCTCCTGGCTCTTCCTGCACAGGAGTCATGTTACTCAGAGCGAACCATTTGGTTTTGTAACACCTTCAAAATTTCAGGAGCTTAGCACAAGAACAGTTGATGTGCTGCTCGTGCAGAAATCCAACAGGTTGTTCCTGATCTCTAGGGTGCATCTCTAGGCAGTGCCTCCTTCAGCCAGAGCTCAGGTGGCAGCCCCTGCTCCATTGTGGCTCCCTGATCATCTTCTACAGCGGGGTGTGTTGCTGTTTATGTTGCACCTGTCACCAGCGGGGAACAGACACCACAGAACTCATTTTGTAGACCATCCTGTAGCATTGTGCAGCCCTTCTGCTATACTCCACAGGCTGGAGCCATGCCCTTAGCTGCAGAAGAAGCCAGAAAATATAGTCCAGCTCTGCACCCAGGAGGAAGGAGGAGGAGGGGCACCCTCGCAGACCTGGCCTAGCCGTGGTCTGTGGACACCTCGGGTCTGTCTCTGTGTGGGAAACTTTACTCTCTCGTGCGTGGAAAGCAGTCCTTGCCCTTTCTGCTACTGTGTCCAAGGCAAGTCCACACTCTGAGCTGTGGGAAGTATTCTCCGGCGCTCTGTGACTTGTGTTCTTGGTGACAAGTTATCTGTCTCTTCACTTCATATTTAGACATGGACTGGAGTAGGAGGATCAGGTGACGGTTTCTCTGAGGAAAGGATAAAATGGACACATAGCAGCCGCTGGTCAAAACTGCCCTTGAACTCTACCAGGAACATCACAAAATCCTTCTTCGTACAAGTCCCTGCTCTTCTGTAGACTGAGAAGCCACTTTTCCTGATGTTTTCCATCATTCCAGGTCCTTCTTCGAATAAATTCTTGATACTCTCCCAAGCAAGGAGGCTAAGCTCTCTTTAGAGAAAATAGAGCCTTCTTCCAGGTAGACAGAGCCCAAATAGTACTTAAAGGGAAAAATGATGTAAAAGTTCAATTTTTTTGGATCTGGGATTATGTTTCCTTCGGTTATTTAATTTTCTCAAAGCTTAGCAAATCATTAGTCCATTTGCTTCTAATCAGTTCCATGTGCAAATACTACACTCAAAGTCCTTGCTTAGGAGTCACCCTCAAACTTGATTTATTACAAAGCTCTATGAGGCCCTTATGCTTCTATCTTTCAACATGTTGGCCATGCTCCAGGGTGATTTGAAACAATAGGTTGGAAAGCGACATCTTAATTCGATCTTTCCTCTAGGTCAAACTCATTTTGTTTAATGGAGAAGTTTTATTGGTTATTTACACCTCAGAGCTTTTTGTGTTCCTCCACCTTATTATTGAGTTATTTAGCAGCAATTGGTTTTTCCAAAACTTCAACACACCGAGTCTCAGGACTAATTATTTCCTTTTCATCTATGTGTAAACAGGGTTTTTTCTGAGTACCCGTGATGGTCAAGAGATCCAGCAGGGATTCTTCTGGTCACTCCCACCAGAGTTGCCAGTTTAGCAGGCATGAGGATTGTCTTCCATGGCGTCACGGCCAATAGCTCCAACAAGTGCCTCACTGCTGTGTAGCACAGGACATCCTACTTCCTGCCCAGCACCCATGATATCACTGCTCAGCGTCTAAGACAATGCCACAATTAGGTCTCAGGAACAACAGCTCTTCCCCCTTTTCTGGTGCCAGTGTGTACATTACTGACTTCTCTGGCATAGAACTCCAAAGGGAAATAGCAAACAAAATAATAGCTTCTCACTTTGACATAATGCAGTGGTTTGGGTTGGATGATTCTCCTTTTAAAACAGGGACTCCAACTCATCATATTTTACAGTCCTCCATAGTACAGGGCCCCTGGGTCATCTGAGGGATTATCGTCTATCAAACTGAGAGAGAGAGAGAGAGAGAGAGAGACAGACAGACAGACAGACAGACAGACAGACAGACAGAGAAGAAGAGAGACAGAGACAGAGCACAGAGACAGAGAGACAGAGACACAGACACAGAGAGAGAGAACTTGTCTTCAGATTTTTACATCCAAGTCTAAAAGCTTTATATATCATTTTTGTCCATTTTCCAATGACCTCCTGAGTTATCTGTTATTGTTTCTTTGTGCGTTTGTTTTTGATGATATTGGGGATTGAACCCATGGCCTATATGCTGAGATATATCCTAGTCTTTTTATTCTTTTAAAGACTGGCTCTCACAAAGTCCCTAGGTTCTCCAGCCTGTTTGAATGTAGTTCAGAGAAAAGCTTATACATAGTCCACAGAAGGACAGCAGTACTTGACACCCATTGTAGGTACCCCCATCTTTTTTTTTTTTTTTTTAAGACAGGGTCTCGCTTTGTAGTTCAGGCTGGCCCTCAGCTCACTGTGTAGTCCAGGCAAGCCTCAAACTCAGCAATCCTCCTGCCTCTGCCTTCTGAGTGCTGGGATTACAGGCATGAGCCACCACGCCTGGCACTGTGGTATGTGGTATTAATTGCTGGTATTGATTGTATGTGGTATTGATTGTATGTGGTTACCAGGATCAAACTCAGGACTTTGCGCTTGTGAGGCAGGCACTGGAACCACTGAGCTAAATCTCCAGCCCAATCCCCCCATCTTGGGGAAGAAATAAGGTAATGAATGTAAAAACCCCTCTACCTCCTCAGACACAGCCTGAAGGGTGAACGATTGAGGTGAATGTTTAGAATCAATCTGATCAATTAGTTGCTTTTCATTGACTTATTCCAGCGTTTCAATTCCCATATGATTATGCATGCCCATGTGACTGGTGAAGCTTCAGCAGTCTGCTCTGCTTAGAGTGGATTCAGAGTCTGAAGCCATCTCATGCTGGAAATCCAGGAGCCACAAAAGGAGAACCACAGATGTGGTCACTGCCAGGTGTCCAGTCACCTCCCTGCCACAGAGACATAGTACCAAACACGGAAGGAGCCAAGGGTTACTGGGCTCAGGACTTCTCTTTGTGTGTGGCAGCTCCTAGGGACACAGGCCACAGCAGAGGAAGCCAAGAGAAGGGGTGCGGGGAGCACAGGCCCCATCCAAGCCACCCTCCCGGGGCCACCTCCTGACAACGGGCATTTGGGAGCCCCAGGACCCAGCCCCAGAGCCCACCTGTGTGCAGAAACCACACCAGCAGTCCTGAGGCCCACCCTCAGGCCCACGAGAGGTTGGCAGCATGGTTCTCAGTTCACAGGGGCCACAGAATGGCTCAGCCCACGCAGGCGCCGCACAAACAGTGAGGCGCGAGTTATCCACGGAAGGGACACAGGGCCCAGAAGGATGCTCCCGAAGAGCCAACTCAACTTAGGGATATTTCTTGGAAGCAGCCAAAGGATTTGAAAGTGGGATTCAAAGGTTACGGAAACAGCTCAAAACTGTGCCTTCTTGGGGATGGGCCCTGTCCCCACCCATTCTGCCCTCCCTCAGGAGGACATGTCAGGGAGCCCCTGCCTGTGAGGTGAGCCAGTGAGCATTTGCCGCCCTCATCCAGTCACTCCACGGTGCTGCCTGCGAGCTCAGGAAATGAGGCTCACATTCCCCAGTTGGTGGTCAGAAAGAAATTTCAACCTTAGGGAGCTGATCTCAGAGAAAGGCAAAGAAAAGGGTTTCACTCCAGCTTTATGTCTTGGTTACTTAGGGCCTCGGAAGGCCTAGGCCTCTGGCATTAGACCAGGCGAAGTCAAGGGGAGGACTTGAGTGGGGGCTGGGAAGGCAGGGAGCTGGAGGACACACAGCAGCTCCGCTCGGCCTCTCGGCGGTGATGGACTGTGCTCTGTGCGTTTCTGAGTTTAGTAGATGCTGCTTGTCATGTGGCTGCATGATATTATTTTGTTTCACGATACAAGATGAGGCTTTTTACCAGGAAGTGAAGAATAATGCAGCCAGCAGAGGAAGAATGTACATAGCCACAAGGCAGGATAGTGGAACTTGGCCAGGGCAACAGCAGAGCTATTGAAGAAAAAAAGGCTGTATTTCAAATTGTATCAAAAATAATTAAAATCATTTCCCTAGAAACTTGTATTCTCCTGGTTAGTTTTTCTTTCTCAAAGAAGAAATTTTCACACACTAATGTATAAAATTGATGCATCAGCAGTGGCATCACTGCACCTTCACAGAGGTAACATGTAAAGTTCCTGCTCTGTGGCTTCCTTCAGGGGCTGCCAGTGGCTCTCGGGCTGCTGAACTGCTGGCTGGAGGGGGCCCCACACGCCAGGAAGTCACTGGGCCTCTCTGGGGTCTGGATGTGGTCGGAAAAGCAGGGCACATCCAGGGAGTGAATGTCCAGGAGGGTGCTCCTGTGAGCCTCCGTCCAGAAGCCAGAGCAGGCTCTAAAACACACCCACCGGAGGCCAGTCTGACTGGTGGACTCACCTGAGTCCTGGTTGGGATCTGAGCAGCTCTTCAGAAGCTCGTGGGCTTCATCCCGAGTACCGCAGAATTCAGGAAGGAGGTGAGAAGTTTATGGAGCTCTGAGGTTCTCAATGATTAATCAGTAGGTGGATCAGTAGGTATGGAGGGTGGGGAACTTTACAAAGTGACCCCCGAGGAGGAAGCACAGCCCCAGAATCGTACCCCACAAGGGCACATTTTGTTCCCAGCCCCGCCACACTCACTTTCCTGCCTCAGCACAAGTCCAAGTGACCATGGCTGAAGGCTCTGAAGCTGTGACTAAACCAACCTCTCCTCCTTTGAGGCTGATTTTCTCAGATATTTTGCTATAGCAACAGAAAGCTGACCAACACTGTGGGTCAAAATCCAGAGTGTATGCTCTTGACCACTACGTGAAAAAAAAACCCCAAAACATCACAGGGAACATGCTTGCTGAGCCCAGCACTGCAAGAGAGACACAATGCTTTTCTTCTTGGGATTTTGAAGAAAAAGCACTTGTATATAATCAATGAAATAGACTGAAAAGAGAACAAAGAGCTGTGACAGCCACAGTTTTCACAGCTGGAGGTTGCATCCTCTGCTGTCACTCAGGACTCTGCAATAAGCTTTTGGGAACGAATCCATCTCGAAGCAGCCAGTAGCAGGACCGGGCTCAGGGCACACAGGACAGATCCAGCAGCTGCCCCACTTACCTCATGTCCTTCTCCAGGTGGATGGGGAAGAAAATAGAAGGCTGAATTCAGGCAGGTCAGCAGCAAAGCTGATCACAGTGCCTCAGTGAAGCCTTGCAGCTACCAAGTTAAGGTGTCGATTTATTTGAGTCCTGTTTAAGTAAAGCTCTAGGTGTCAGGAAAGGAAAATAGGGTCTGTGC
>PVIC010019635.1:0-30348 GCA_004025085.1 Thryonomys swinderianus
ACAGGCGTGAGCCACCACGCCCAGCATTATATGTGGTAACCGGGGATCGAACTCAGGTCCTTACGCTAACGAGGCAGGCGCCGGAACCACTGAGCTAACCCTCCGGCCCTCCTTTAACATTCTTGAAATTGTAGTTCCACACATGAAAAGGAGATTACTTGCTGCCATGGATTAAGAAGGGTGTTGAGGTCAGGCTGGAGGGTTAGCTCAGTGGTTCCGGCGCCTGCCTCACAAGCGCAAGGTCCTGAGTTCAATCCCTGGTAACCACATACAATGCTGGGCATGGAGACTCACGCCCACCAGCAATCAGTACCACATACCACAGTGCCGGGCGTGGTGGCTCACGCCTGTCATCCCAGCACTCTGGAGGCAGAGGCAGGAGGATTGCTGAGTTCGGGTTTGCCTGGGCTACAGAGTGAGCTCAGGGCCAGCCTGAACTACAAAGCAAGACCCTGTCTCAAAAAAAAAAAAAGAAGGGTGTTGAGGTTAGGGGTAAGAGGGAAATGGGGCCACTCATAAAAGGGCAACAGAAAGATTCTCTTTTTTAAACCTTTTTTTCCTGTTGTAGTTTTAGATACGGTCTTACTAAGTGACATAGGTTGGCCTCGAACTTGCAGTCCTGACTGGGCTACTGTACTCGGTTTTGCAAGATGTTACTACTAAGAGCAACAAGGTAAAAGGTACTTGTATTATTTCTCACAACTGCATGCACATTTATGATTATCTTTAAAGAAACTCAATAAAAATCTTAACCCTAACCTACTCTCTCTGCTAATTAGATGCCACTCCTTATCTCATACCTATGAATAGCCACATTGGACTTAATTTTCCCAGACAGGGTAAAATGCCTCTTCAAAGCCATATGCAGTGGAGCAGTCTCTCATGTTTGGTGCTTAAAATTTTGGAGAAATTTCCTTAGATCCAAAATGACCCTAGAACAGTGGTGGTGAACCTATGGCACATGGGCTGCCACCAGCTGTTTATTACCATCAAAAGCTCTAAAAGGTTTACCATCACTGCCCTGGAACATTGCTTAGGAAGGCTTTATATTGGAGACCAACATCTCGGCTCACGTTAAGCCCAACATAGCCACTCCTCCCCCATTCTGGATTATAACGATGATCACTTCTTCAACTAAGTATAAAATGAAGTTGCTGGGCTGTATTTAGGGGCCGTGTTTTATGAAATTTTATCTTAGAACACTGGTCTCACTTTACAAGCTTGGATGCTAATACAAGAACAGAAGACAAGTGCAGAAAAGCAGGATTATGTCTCTCATCTCTCAGGCACAGGTGCACTGAGTAGGAAGAAGGGCAGAAAGGCTTGCCCCACCATGGGTATATGGTTGCATTTATATGATGCAGTGCTAATACTACCCTTCTCATATAGCAATAAAACTAATTTTTTTACCTAATTGCTTCCAACTAGACTGTGATGACGGGGTCTCTCCCCTACTTACCATCTTACTCTCTCTCTCATCCTCAGAGCTAATACACTGCTTGGTACAGGGAAGATGTCACTAAATCCTTACTGGATGGATAAATCAGAGTATAGGCTCCCACACCCTGACTAAAACATGGAAATTGCCTTTCAACATAGCACTAAGTAGTGTGGTTCTGTTTGCAGGTTAACTTTCCCCACAGCAGACACTCCTGTGGGCCTAGACTAAGTAATTCAGCTAATTACAGTATTTGTTGATTGTCTCCTACCCTATTGTCTTGTCTTTTTTTTTTTTTTTTGAGACAGAGTCTCACTTTGTAGTTCAGACTGGCCCAGAGTTCACTATGTACCCCAGGCTAGCTTCGAACTCACAGCAATCCTCCTGCCTCTGCCTCCCCAGTGCTGGAATTACAGGCATGAGGCACTACACCCAGATTTGTGGTATGTGGTGTCAGGGATCAAACTTGGGACCTTGCACTTTCAAGGCAGACGCCAGAACCACTGAGCTAAATCCCCAGCCTCCTGCCCTATTTTCATAGCCAAGGCCCTGGCTTGTAGCTTACCAGCGGGGGAGCTCCCAAATGTGATCCAGGCCTTTGCCTACTTAGCAGAGGTGCCTTGTAACATTCACCAAAACTCTTGATTTCATAAAACACCACGTTGAGAAAAACTCACTGGGAAGAGCTAATAATACATTTTAAGGAACAGTACTAAAAGTGTGAAGAAATTCTAATGGTGGAAAAAGCATTTGAGAAAATGTTTAAAAGGAATTATTTTTCATTAAGTGAGACTGGTTATTTTCCAATTCTGTCACCTGAGTTTACATCAGTGTTAGGTTAGCATCTTAGAATAAGTTAAGCATATGATCTCATATATGTACATACACACAAACATATGTGTGCGATCTACATTTAACATGGAAAGAAAGGAACTAGTGAATTAACTCACCTTTATGGCATTACCACCACCTTTGGGGCCCTGAGCCTTCTTGTCAGCACTATCACTCCCAGAGGCTGCTCCCCCTTTAGAGAAGAGGGAACAAGTAGTCATGAATATTTACAGCACCTTCATACCTTGATATTTACAGCATAAGTTGATATGTGTTACGGCACCAAGCTTCAAAAGGGAACTCTGCAAGCTAAATCAATCTGTGAGTCAGACCTCTTCAAACAGGAAATCTGTGTCCTATGTAAACACATTATGGAAAATGGATCTACAAATGAATGTGCTAAAGATGAGTTAGAGCTTCAGAAGCCTGCAGCAGCTTTTTCTGGACCCAATTTCAAATCATGCCTTCTAAGGGCAAACTCTTAAGCTCTTCTAAGAGTTCTAATATGTATTACAACTATGGATTCAAGCAGTCACAAGTCCAATAAGTAAAATCTCATATTTGGCTAAAGAATATATTCATTTCCCAATTCCCAGAGTCTACTACATTGAAGTCTTTTTAAGAAGGGGCATTGGTACTCAGATTAACCCTTGGTGGCACCTTCCATTTTATTCCCATTAACTTGTGTGTCAGAAGCACCATACTGTTAGACAGGCTGATGCTTCTAAGAACTACAGCCAGGTTAAGTGTTCCAGAGTAAGGGCTAAGTTCCAGGCACTGTGGGTACAAAGAAATAAGGAACAAGTCATGGGAACTCATATTCTAATGAGGAAGACAGATCACTTCTGGAGAATGCAGCAGGTGCAGAGATTAAGCACACAGGGCTACGGATGCACAGAGGAACATTTCAACCAACCAGGCAAGGTTTCCAGGCTGAGCAGGAGCTGGCTAGTTAAAGACAAGAAACTCCAGGATGGGAGAAATGGCATGAGTAGAAAATTGCATGATGAAGTCAATTTGGGGGTGAGAGTCATCAGATGAACCTGTTGGGGGAGGGAACTGAGGGTCAGGACATAAAGAGCTTTGGCTCCCCAAACTTGGGTTGTTGTTGTTTCCTGTTTTGTTTTGTTTTTATAGTACTGAGAAATGAATCTAGGACCTCATTTGTTTGGCAGGCATTTTATCACTGTATTATACTGTTAGCGTGAAACTTGGAATTTATCTTAGAAATAATAGAAGTCAGGGGTAAGTTTCAAGCAGGAGACTTCATTTTACTTGTCATAGTACAGGATAAGTATCCCTAATCTGAAAATTGGAAATTCATTTTGGATTGCCAGATTAGAGACACTCAATGGTAGAGTCTACACAAATATCCCAAAATTCATACAATTCTCAAATCTGAAACACTTCTGGTCCCAAGCATTTTGGGTGAGGGATATTCAATCTACATCTCCAATGTCTAGAACAGTGCCCATACAAAACTCATGGTCAATAAATGTTCAACAGAAAACCCCAAAACACTGACTACTAAAATTCTACGCAAACGTTACCGCCAAGAGATTTATTAAGCCAATCTATTAGCTGGCTTTCCTGTCCATATATATATATTTTTTCCAATACGAAGGACTGAACCTAGTATCTCCAGCACATTAGCAAGTACTCTACCACTGAGCTACATCTCCAGCCCCTTCTCTTTTTTTGAGACAGGGTCTTGACAAGTTCCCCAGGCTGGCTCTGAATTTATAATCTTCCTGCCTCAATCTCCTGAGAAGCTGGGATTAGGGGTGTGCACCATGGTGCCCAGCTGTATGTACTCTATGTACTCTTGAAGGCTGATGCCTTACAGTTATCCCATCTTCTTCCCTCCTAGTCACTGTCTTCTACCTTCCACCTCACTCTCTTGTGGTTTATTCAGGGCTCTGGTACCTACTTTAGGCTTTCCACCCTCACTCCTGCCATCATCTTCGGTGACCCCACCATCCAAGCTCAGAAATCTCATCCAACAACTTAATTCCAGTTTGGATCTTCCTCCCCAGTGCCCATGTTCTTTACTGCAGGCCTTGTGCTTCAGGGACACATGACGGAACTGTGTCACTCAGAACTAGTGGTTCAATCCCCGCCTGCAGCCTCCTGTTCTTCCAGCTTTCTCATACCTTATTTCCACAACACTAGTTCTTTGCCTTCAGTGTTGCTATTGTATGTAACTGTCCAACAAAACCCCAACCTTGGCTCCAGCTACACCTGGCTCTTTTAAATTCTATATTGTACCAGTTGCAAGGCTCTAGCTAAATTAGGACTGTGTAGATTATGTCTTGTTCAAATTCATGGCCTTCCATCTGTCAGGATTCTAGGCCTGAGGGCAATACTTTCTGTTTCATTCCTTCTCCATTATCATATTCCAGACCTTTACCACTCTCAAGATCCCTACTGCCACCTCAATCTTTTAAAAAAATTTGCCTTCATTTCACTAAAAAATTGGGGTCAATAAGCATAATCTCCCTAACTTTGCCCCTTCCTCCTTGCTGGCTGCAACGCTCACAACCAAGTACACCTTGTCTCTAGGAGGAACATAAAGTGCTTTTTTTTTTTTGAGACAGGGTCTCGCTTTGTAGTTCAGGCTGGCCCTGAGCTCACTATGGAGCCCAGGCAAGCCTCGAACTCAGCAATCATCCTGCCTCTGCCTCCCGAGTGCTGGGATGACAGGAGTGAGCCACCACGCCCGGCATTGTGGTATGCGATGTTGATTGTTGGTGGGCGTGTCTCCACACCCAGCATTCTATGTGGTCACCGGGGATCGAACTCAGGACCTTGCGCTTTCGAGGCAGGCGCCGGAACCACTGAGCTAACCCTCCGGCCCCATAAAGTGCTTCTTATAAACAAAAGTCAGATGCTCCACCTTAAATCCTGGACTCCATTTTCTCCCAAATCCCACTCTTTGGCACCTTTGCCTCCTTATTCTACTGGGCCCTTTGCCTCAGCCACACTCAAGTTTTCCTGTTCTGAACAAACAAAAATTTTCTCCTATTTCTTCAGCAACTTCGACCTACCACCTCACAGAAATCCACACCGACTATCTCCAACTTACCACTTTCCAGTCAGTCCTCCAGTCACTACAATCCGGCTGCCTTTCTGAGACTTTTGCCTAAGGCCACCTCTACTTTTCAAATCTAAAGAGTATTGTTTTCGGTCCTCATCTTAATCGGTTGTTCTGGTGTGCTTGCTAGTTCTTATTAACTTTCTGATTTCATTTTCTACAGCACTCCCTTTATCTTCCTTTTCCCCGGGTTCTACACTGTTACTTTACTTAAGGCCACCAACTTCTCTCACCAGGACTACGGCAACAAATTCCTTGCAGGTCCTCCTGATTGTAAGCAAACTTCTTAGCATCATATGTAACATTATGCATGATTCGGTCTGTTTTTGTTTTGGGTGCTTGTTTCAGCAACAATAAATCACACTGTTGTTCACCCCAGTGCTTTTCCTGCGGGACCCTTTTGGGAATACTTTGGCCTACCTTCAATGCCCGTCCTGCTATGCAGAACTCAGCTCTAGAGTCTCCCCTTCCCATTTCCCCGACTAAAAGCACTTCTTGGATTTCCAGAATTTCTCAGCACCGCATTTACTACATTATTTTTATGGTTACTATGCTTCTATCTTCCCCACTACTTCGGGGGTTCCAAATGTGTCCTACAGCTCTAATAACCCCTAGAAATGGCAGCCCCACCTACGTCATTGCCTCTTAAGAAACGACCCTTACCAACCTGTACTACCCACCAGGACGAGCCCTCCACCGTTCCCCGAAGTGTTCCCACAACTCCAAACAGCACTTGCGTTTTCTAAACCTCACCGGAGGAGCTTAGACAGCCCAATAGGGCCACTAGCCACCTGCTGCCTCCGTGTAGGACCCTGAGACTCGCCAGTCTTGTCTTTGCTGTCTCTTCATACATCCCCATTGTCCCTGATTGTTTCAGTAGCTCTACCTTTTCCCCCTTTTCCAGAACCACTTTTTCCTTTGGGCGGCATCTTCGGAAGTTGCAGTGGACCGCTCAACTACAGTTCCGGAAGACGTAAGAAGCCCCTTCAGGCCCCGAGTGCGTCCTGAACAATGCCTGAAAGCAACATAGCAACGGAGTCTTCATACCGCGGCTCCGAAGCAGGCACCTCTTGGGGCAGACCCAGTTCATTAGCTCTTGGACCAGTCGGGGCCGAAGATGTTTGACCAATAAGAAGCTGGAGATGAGGTCAAGGGGCGGAGACAAGGGAGGGGGCGAGAAAGCCCGCCTCTGCGCTTTTTTCATTTAGGATTTGTAGTTGTTGTTTGAGGGTTTTGCTACGTAGTTCAGGCTGGCCCTGAACTCACTGTGTAGCCTAGGCTGCCCTCGAACGCGCCGTGATCCTCCTGCCTCAGTCTCCTGAGTGCTCAGATCACAGGCGTGTGTGACCACTATTTCAGCACTGGTTACCTTAGTTGCCCCTGCTTTCACGCCCTCCCCCGCTCCCCTGCCCACTTCCTTCGCGCGTGCGCAGTAAAGCGCTGGGCCTCTGCAGTCCCTGGGCGCTGGTTCTAGCCAATCCCGAGGGCCGCCAGACAAAGAAAAAGTAGGGAGAGACGTGGACGTCACCCTCCTTCCTTTCAGTCCTACGCGCAAGCCTGCCCTCCATGACTGTTTTTCGTTTTTGAAATCTTATACTGCAGCTGTAGCTAATTGAATTCAAAAGATGATTAAAAAAAAAGTCTATCACCTCTCTTCCCGTTATAGAATTTCGTCAAAGAGAAATATCGCAAGCAGTCTAAATGCTCTTCAGTAGCGTACTAGCGTGGTGCCTCTGTTTACAAATGCAATTCTTTCCACGGTTGTGATCGCAAACCGAACTGAACGAGAACCGAATCAAATTTCCCCATGAGGTCAATACTAAACTTAATCGTGAAATTGGATTGCGTTCTCGTCCAACTCGGTTTGCGACCAGAATCGTGGAAAGAAAGTTCGTGAACCGAGATACCACTGTACTTAAGTAGTGATTTAAAAACAATTAAGATTCTGAGCCATTTAAAAGTATATGCCCTGTACTGTATAATACATCCAAAGGACTGGGAGAAAGCTGGGTGTGGGAGCGCTTGCCTGTAATTTTAGCACTCTGAGACTGAGATAAGAGGATTTTAAATTCAAATCCAGCCTGGATAACATGATGTAGCAAGATCCTGTCTCCAAATAAAAGGGGGAGGGGCTGGGATGTAGCTCAGTTCAAAAGCCATAAATTCAATCCTCAGTACCATAAAATAGATAAATAAACCAGGAGTGCTGGTGCATGTCTGTAATCCACATTGGGAGGCTGAAGGCAGGAAGATTGCTAGTTCGAGCCCAGCCTGGACAATTTAGCGACTTTTTGAGACCCTATCTCAAAATAAAATTTGGAAAGGGGTGGGTATAGTGCCATATTCCTGTAATTCCACTAATTGGCAGGCTGAGGCAGGAGGATCACTGCAGGTTTCAGGGCAGCCTGGGCAATATAGTGAATTCAAGACCAGCCTGAACTACATAGTAAGACCCTGTCTCAAAATGAAAGAAACAATTTTTTAAAAACAAACAAATAAGTGGCTGGGGATTAAGCTCAGTTCAAAGGCTTTAGGTTCAGTCTCCAGTACCACACACAATGTATAGATTCTGGAATCAGATTGCTTGGTTTCAAATTCTTCACCTTCTGTCTACTGGCTCTATGACCTGGAGAAATGACAGTCTATGACTGGCTCTATGACCTCACCTCTCCGGTTCAGTGTCATCATCCAGCTGTGAAATAAAATTAATAGTACCAACAATGCATTAAGAGAATTAAACAAGGGCCAGGGATTTAGTTCAGTGGTTCCAGCGTCTGCGTGGCAAACGCAAGGTCCCAAATCCAATCGCCGGTAACCGTACACCACAGTGCGGGGTGTGGTGGCTCACGCCTGTGATTCCAGCACTCAGGAGGCAGAAGTAGGAGGACTGCTGTGAGTTCAAGGCTTGCCTGGGCTACAAAGTTATACGTAGTTAGTTCAGGGTCTGCCTGAACCATAAAGCAAGACGCTGTCTCAAAAAAAAAGAAAAAAAAGAATTAAGATCCCGTTATGTAAAATACATAAGCTCATAGCGTTCGCTTAAAATGAATGAAGACTGAATTTGTGCCTCCACATTTTTTTCTTCCCTTACTCAAACCCTCCCTCCTCCACCACTAATTTGTGTATAATGTCTGCTTTTCCTCCACTTTACGAGACAGCTGTCCCAGCTTGCCACTACCAGCCAGAAGACACAGTTCTAAAGACATAGCTCAGCTTGGAGTTCAGGGTTTATCTTCCTTTGGTGCTGGAGATGAAACCCAGAGCTTCAGGCACAGCCAGCAAACAGCTCTACTACTGAGCTACACTTTCAGCTCCTTTTACTTTTTTTTTCCTGGTACTGGGAATTGAACATACTTGTTGGTTACCACATTCTACCCAGTCCCTTTTTACTTTTTATTTGAGACAGAGTTTAGTTTGCAGAGTTTGAATGCTGTCTTTTTGGGATTTGGGGTTGCTTCATGGCAAGAGTCATGTATTTCTGTGGCTGCACCCAACCCCAAATCAAGCATGAAGGCAGTCCCTTATATTGCACCACTGTGACTTCTGACATATCCGCAGCACTTTTCCTTTTGGGTTGGGAGGGATCTGTTGTGGAGAATACGTTCGGGTGCTGGGGCAATCTTTGCTCCTCCATGTTGAGGTAGACCTTACCCATGTACTGACTTTCCAGGTCCAGACCAGGTTTGGGGACTGAAAGTGACAGTATGGCCTCATGCTCATGGCCAACAGCCCCAGGAGGCTCTTTTACCTGTGGCTTGTCATGGAGAAGAGCCTTTCCTGTGACCAGCAACTGTAGCAGTCATAGAGTAGAAAAGAAAAAAAAGCAGAACTGAGAGCCAAATCAATAGCTAACACGAAGGGCTGCTGTACCTCACGAATACTTAGTGCCCGAAGCATTGTGAAAGCTCTATGCATTTCAGCAGATAATAACAGCAGCAATGCTAATAAGCAAGCCTGTGTACATAGCTAAATGTGTTTCAAAGCAGTGCCTAAAGGCCAGTAGCTCCGAGGAGAAAAAGGTGGCTATAAGTCTGCTGGGTGCTCAAGGTCAAAAGCATTTTAAGACAGTCAGATACAAAATCATGTTTGATCTCAACTACGCAGTGTGCATCGCAGGAAGATGGGATGGGAAATATAAAATTTCCAGTGTTCTAGAATGTGAATTTATGCCTGACATCCATTTTCTTTGGTTTACATCATATTCTGTTGCATGGCATTTTAAAATTATTTAATTAAAAAGACAAGAAATATTATTTGAGAAATCAACAACAACAACAACAAAAAGCCAGCTTCTCTACAGGGTTAAGTCTGCAGCAGTCTGCGGAGGCGGACTGTGGGGGAGTCTGTGAATCAGTGACAAATTAGCTGGAGAGAGGGCAAGGCGAGCAGAGAGGAGGAAGATTCAGCCTTGAAACCATGGTAACAGCTGCTGGAGTGCGCGAGTGACTCAGAGCCAGTAATGGCTGCCAATTGTATTTTCTACTAATTATCTTCTCAGACTGAGGCTTCTACACATTACGTAAATAAGGATAATCAGGAAGGGAAGCTGGCAGTCCTCTTCCCAGTACAGAGGTTCACAGACCTTGGCCCAGACTCACCACCCCACTCCAACTGCTCCGGAACCAAAAGGACTATGGTGTTTTTCCTATCTGAGATAGCAGCAGAGCTTACTCTGAAAGGGAAACTTGAAGTAACAAAACCCAGACACCTAGTCGATCCCATTCACAGGTGGTCAGTGCATCGGGAGCTCTGGGCCCCAGACTCAGGGAACAAGGACAGAAAAAAATCACCGTTGGAAACTGAAACGTGGGGGGGGGGGACCTCAGAAAATGGTGGATGAGATCAACCACCTGCAAAAGTCACCACCTGCCGCAGCAAATGGATGCACATTTGCTGCTAGTAGGGCTCATGTGCCTCCCTGGTTGCAGTCAGTGGCCGAAGAATTTTTTAACCCACCTCATGCTATTGTAATGGGTTGGGCATGAGGTAATGAGGCTTTGAGTGACTGATTTTTCTAAAAGAGCTTCACAGACAACTCCATCTATGTTTTTTCCACCATTGTATAAGCAAAAACCAAAAACAAGCAAAGAGGTGAGGAAAAGGAACCCAGCAGGTCGAGCACCATAGTTGAGGCTGATAGGAGAGGAGGAGGAAGAGGTTTTCTATATCCTCACTTTCTGGAATTTTCCATGTCCATGGGATCTGCCTCTTAAATACCTCTTCTTCTGCCCTGTAGCACATGTTGTTTGTTTGTTTTAAGAGACAGGGTCTCCTACGTACCCAGGCTGGCCCCAGACTCCTAGGTACAGGCTATCCTACCTCAGCTTCCTGTGCACCTGGGATTCACAGGTGTGTGTCTCACTGCTGCTGTGCCCAGCCTGTCCCACACCATCATTTTATGGTGAATGGTGCAAATGCTAGATTTGCTTTTCCACATATCCACCCATCAATCCATTTCGTTTTGGGTAGAAATTCAAAGCACTCCATCCCTAAACACTTCAGTAGGCATCATGCTAACTAGGATTCACCAGTTGTTTCTCGCTTTTGTCCCCTGCCTGCCTCTCCTCTGCGACAGCTGCCTGCATATCCTCAGGAGCAGTGGAACAGCCTCCTCATTGATTCCTCTGCTACCAGTTATAACCTCTTCTTCTGTGGCATCTGAAAGGGGGCTCTCCAAAGCACAGAGCCCCGCTGTCACTCCCCCAGTGAAGAGCCTTCAATGGCTCCCATTATCTGACAGCAGTGTTTTAAAAATGTTTATTAGTACAAGTTTCTTGTACATAACGACCAAGAGATTCCTCAAAACACTAAAGCTAATAGTTCCATTCAACCAAGCTACTCCCCTTCTAGGGGTCTTCCCCAAAGGCATCGTATTACACTGATTCGTGCATCCTGTATTTATAGCAGTGCAGTTGCTCATAACAACTAAATATTAGAAGCAGACTGATCTCCCGTTGGCACTCTGGGCTGCAGCCATCCAGAGTCACAGGTCTTCTTCAAGACTGTGCTGTTCTCCCTGCCTGGAATGTTTTCCTGCATTTTCCATCTGGCTAACTCTCATTTACCTTTCAAAATGGAGCTTGGGCCTGGGGTGTGGCTTAGTGGTAAAGCACCTTTCAGTATGTGTGAGGCTCTGGGTTCCACACCCACGACCAGAAAACATTGAGCTCAGATACTGCCTCTTCCTGGAAGACTTTCTGACCCTCTTCTCCCATTTGCACTCTTATCAGTGCTCCCAAAGCACCCAGAACTTAGCCATAACATTTAAGATGTTTCTGTGTATACTGGGGATTGAACCCAAGGAGCACCAAACTATGCCCTCAGCCATTCCTATTGTTTTAAATTTTAAGACGGGGTCTCCCTGAGCTGTCCAGCCTACTTGAACTTGTGATCCTCTTGCCTCAGCCAAGAAGCTGCGGTTATAGCATTGTGCCAACACACCTAGCTTCCAGCCTTCCTTTTGTTACTAGCCATGTGGAGGTCGTTTTGTTCCGTTCAGATAGAAATCATGAATCAGAGAAGTGCAGCTCTGCTGGGAGTGTTAACGGCCCTCAGTGTTACAGTCCTGGGGTCTAATGTCACCAGTTCACACCGGTCAATGCCAGATGCTATTCACTGACTGTCAATTGCTGGTCTCTTTTAAGTCATTAAGTTGCCCTGGCTGGATTAAAAATTGCCTCAACGTTCCAGAGTGCAGGGATTATAGGCATGCACAACCACATCTGGCTTCCTTATAATATATAATAATTACCTTTTGCTTTAAACGGTTGTTTATCTTTTTACTTTAAGCACAATATCAAACCAGGAAGTTGAGGTTGGCATAATGCGTGTGTATGGTTTATGACATCTTGTTTCATGTGTAGATTCGTGGAATCACCACCAAAAATCAAGAGAGGAAACTATCCCATTGGCACAAAGATCTCCCTCATACTACCCCTCTAAAGTCAACATTCGTCCATCTCTAAATTGGAAGTATCTATTTTCAATCTTCATAAATTTATTAGTTCAAGAATGTTACACAAATAGGGCACTGGTGTTGTAGTTTTGTGGTAGAGTATGAGTTTAGCATGTGCAGGGTCCTGGTGAGATCCCCCAGCACCAGAACAAAAGTTACATAAATGGGATCACAAGTATGTTACCTTTTGATATTGCCCAGTATAACTCCTGTGACATCTATTGAAGTTGCTGCATATATTAGTATTTCATTCTGTTTTACTGCTAATTAGTAGTTCATTATATGATTATACTCCTATTAAAAGACATTTTGGATATTTTTAGTTTTGTTTTGTTTTGTTTTTGAGACAGGGTCTTGCTTTGTAGTTCAGGCTGGCCCTGAGCTCACTATGGAGCCGAGGCAAACCTGGAACTCAGCAATCCTCCTGCCTCTGCCTCCCGAGTGCTGGGATTACAGGCGTGAGCCACCATGCCCAGCACTGTGGTATGTGGTATTGATGGTTGGTGGGCGTGAGCCACCACGCCCAGCATTGTATGTGGTTACTGGGATCCTGGGATCGAACTCAGGGCCTTGCGCTTGCGAGGCAGGCGCCGGAACCCCTGAGCTAAATCTCTGGCCCTATTTCTAGTTTTTTATCTATTACAAATAAAAGTGCTATGAACATTCATGAACAGGTTTTTAAATTTTTAATCTAATTAGTACATGTTTGCAATTTACAATTATCTTGGGGAGTGGTTACATATACATACCACGACTGGTTTCTTTCTTAATTCCCTTCCCATTCTCTCCTCCTCACTCCCTCCTCCTCTAATTCTCCCATTCTTCTTATTGTTTCATTCTTATTGATATTATCTTAGGTCTAATCTTAGATCTAATCTTAGATCATGTTAAGGTATGTAATTTTTACATTAATTGAGGTTATTAAGTTCCTGTACATGGCCTATCTTTTTTTTTTTTTAGACAGGGTCTCTCTTTGTAGTTCAGGCTGGCCCTGAGCTCACTATGGAGCCCAGGCAAAGCTGGAACTCAGCAATCCTCCTGCCTCTGCTTCCCGAGTGCTGGGATTTCAGGTGTGAGCCACCACGCCCAGCATTGTGATATGTGGTACTGATTGCTGCTGGGGGTGAGTCATCACACCTGGTATTGTATGTGGTTACTGGGATCATACTCAGGACTTTGCACTTACTAGGCAAGCGCCTGAACCACTGAGCTAAATCTCCGGTCCTACATGGCCTGTCTTTATTCTGTTCATTTCCCCTTCTCCTCCTCCTCCTCCCTCACACTTTTTCCCTTGGACCACTTCCTATTGCAAGAGATGCATCTCCTTGTCCCCTCCTATCCATCCTTTATTATTCTCCTTGTTTGAGCTTTGCCTCACTCAACTGAGGGACACCACATAGTATCTAAGCTTTGTGTGGTTTATTTCACTCAATATCACATTTTCCATGTGTATCCATTTCCCTATACATGTCTCAATTCTGCCATTCTTTACAGTACAGTAATATTTCATTATGTAGCAAGATAGCACATTTTCTTTACCCAGTCATGTGTTGATGGGTATACAGGCTGTTTCCAGGATTTAATTATTATGGGTTGTGCTGTTATAAGCACTGATGTGTAGCTACAGTATATTGCCTTAAACTCTTTGGGGAAGATACCTAACAAAAGGGTTCCTGGGTCGTATGGAGTTCCTAATTTCACTTCTTTGAGAAATCTCCATACAGATTTCCATAATGGTTGTACTAGTTCCCATTCCCACCAAAAATGAAACAGAGTTTTTTACACCACAGCCTCACCAGCATTTGTTATTCTTTGATTTCCTAATGATTGCCATTCTTTCTGGAATAAGTTAGATTCTTAGCATTGCTTGAATTTTCATTTCTCTGATGGCCACAGATTTGAGCACTTTTTTATATATCCATTGACCACTTGTATTCCTTCCTCTGTGAAGTGTCTGTTTATTTCTCTTGATCATTTCTTGACTATGTCATTAGTTTCAGGTGGTTTAATATTTTTGAGTATTTTGTGTATTCTAGATATTAGTCTTCTGCCTGAGGCATAGCTGGTAAGGGTTTTCCCCCATTTTATAGATTGTCTCTTCACTCTACTGATTAATTCTTTGCTGTACAGAAGTTTTTAGTCTGATATATCCCCATTTGTTAACTCTGGCTATTATTTCACGTATAGTTGAGGTTTTGTTTAGAAAATCCTTTCCCACACCCATGTCTTCAAATGTTTTACCTATTTTATCTTCTAGTAGGTTTAGTGTTTCTGGGTTTGTTTGTTTGTTTATTTGTTTGAGACAGGGTCTCACTTTGTAGTTCAAGCTGGCCCTGAGCGCACTATGTAGCACTATGTAGGCAAGCCTCAAACTCAGCAATCCTCCTGTCTCTGCCTTCCAAGTGCTGGGATTACAGGCATGAGCCACCACGCCCAGCTAGTGTTTCTGTTTTAATATTTAGATCTTTGATCCATTTTTATTTTAGTTTAGTTTGTGGTAAGAGATAAGGGTCTAGATTCAGTCTTCTGCACACACAGATGACCAGATTTCCCAGTACCACTTGTTGAATAGGCTGTCTCTTCTCCAACATATGATTTTGGACCTTTGTGGAAGATCAATTAGCTGATTGTGTCTGGGGAGGTCTCTGTATCCTCAGTTCTATTTTACTGATCTACATGTTTCTTTTTGTTCCTGTGCCATGCCATTTTTATCACTATAGCTTTGTAGTATAGCTTGAAGCAGGTATTGCTATGCTGCCTGCTTTACTTTTGTTGCCCCAAATTGCTTTGGCTTTTGCTAGTTTTCAGGCTGCATATGAATTTTAGGATTTTTTCCCCCTAGATCTTTAAAGTATACTATCAGTGCAGTGATTAGAATCGCATCAAATCTGTATGACCATTTTGCAAGTAGGGCAATATTGATTCTGCCTATCCAAGATCAGGAGACATCTTTCCATTTGCTGATGTCCTCTTTAATCTCCTTTTTCAGAATACTGTAGTTTTCTTGGTAAAAGCCTTTCATTTCCTTGGTTAGGTTAATTCCTAGGTATTTCATTTTTCTTGAAGCTACTCTAACTGTTGTTGTTTCCATAATTTTCTTCTCATCCTGTTCATTATTGGTGTGCACAAATGCTAATGATTTTTGTGTGTTGATCTTGTAAACTATTACATTGATGAAGTTTTTCTTGGTTTTGTTTTCAGAGACAGAATCTTACTCAGTAGTTCAAATTAGTCTTGAGTTCACTATGGAGCCCAGGCTGGCCTTGAACTCTGAACAATTCTCCTGCCTGAGCCTCTCAAGTGCTGGGATTACAGACTTGCACCACCATGCTGGTTTGAAAGTTGTTATTAATTCTGAGAGTTTTTGATGAAGTTCTTTGGATCTTCTATGTAGAGACATCTTCAAATAATAATAATTTGTGAGCCAGCCATGGTTGTGAACACCTGTAATCCCAGTACTTAGGAGGCTGAGGCAGGATGATCACCATGTGATTGAGGCCAACCTGGGCTACACAGTGAGTTCAAGGCCAATCTGAACTATATAGTGAGACTGTCTCAAACAAGCAAAGAATGATCATTTGAATTCTCCCTTACCTGTATGTATCCTTTTATTCCTTTCTCTTGCCTCATTGTTCTGGCTAATGTTTCAACTGCTGTGTTGAATAGAAGAGGTGATAGTGGACATCTTCATCTTGTTCCTGATTTTAGGGAAAATGATTTTAGTTTTTCCCCATGTAGTATGGTGCTGGCTATTGTTTTGTCATATATAGTTTTTTTAATCATATTTGAAGGGGCCTTCTATATACAAGCCTCTGTTTTATTCAGTTTTTATCATGAAGGGGTATTGGATTATGTCAAAAGCCTTTTCTGCACGTATTGATATGACCATGTAGTCTTTGACATTGCTTCTGTTTATGTGATGTGTTATATTTATTGACTGTTATATGTGTTATATGTTGAACCATCCTTGCATCTCTGGGATGAAACCTACTTGATCAGATGTATCATCTTTTTTATAATACATCACGTGCTATTTGTTAATATCTTGTTGAGGATTTTTACATCTATCTTTACTAAATAGATTGGCCTATAGTTTTCTTTTTTTTAATTGGGTCCTTGTATGGTTTGAGGATCAGAGCGATACTGGCTCCCATAAATGAGCTAGGGAGTACTCCAGCTCTGGATTTCTCCCTTTTCATTCTATATTGCATGGATTTAGGTCTTTTCATTCCTTGTTTTGATAAGGTTGGCTAAAGGTTTGTCTATTTTATTTAATCTTTCAAAGAGCCAATTTTCCAATTCATTGATTCTTTATATTGTTTTCTTAGTCTCAAATGCATTAATTCCTGCTCTAATCTTTATAATTTCCTTCTTCATATGAGCTTTGGGTTTAATTTGCTCTTCTTTTTCTAAAAGCTTGAGATTCAGTATTAGGATATTACTTCAGCTCACTGTTTTTCTGATGTAGGAATTCAATGCTATATGTTTCCCCTCATAGGACTGCTTTCATTGAATCCCATAAATTCCAGTATGTCATTATCATTTAATTGTAGAAGCTGTCTAATTTCTTCTTTAATTTCATCTGAGACTGATTTGTTATTTAATTTCTATGTATTTATATAGTGTTTGTGATTTCTTTTGCCACTGATTTTCCATTTTTATTGCACTATGACCTAATAATATGTATAGAATAATTTCAATTCATTTGCACTTACTTAAACATGTTCGATGAGATAGTATGTGACCCATTTTGAAGAACGTCCTATGTACAGCTGAGAAGAACGTGTATTCTGTTGTTGTGGGTAGACATCTACTAAGTCCATTTGTTCAAAAGTTTGGTTCAGTGCTCGCTTCGGCAGCACATATACAAAAGTTTGGTTCAGTTCTGAAATTTCTTTGTTGATTTTTTTCTCTAGTTGACCTATTTGTGACAATGGGATATCGAGGCCCCCCCATTACAAATGTATTAGTGCTCATTTGACTTTTCATGTCCATCAATTTTTTTTTCAGTACTGGGGATTGAACTCAGGCCCTTTTGTGTCCAAGGTTGGTGTGGTACCACTTGAGCTAAATCCCCAGCCCTTCCATTGATACCTTTATATATTTGGGTGTGCTGGTATTTGGTGCACATATATTTATGATTGTTGTTTCTTCCTCTTGTATTGTTCTCCTTACAGAGATATAGTGACCTTCTCTGTTTCTCTTAATCAGTCTAGGCTTGAAATCCACTTTATCTGTAAATAGAGTAGCTACTTTTTTCCAGGTTCCTGTTGCATGGAGTATTGTATTTTATCCTTTGACTTTCTGTCTATGAATTTCTTTTTGAGTTAAATGTGTTTCTTGTTGTGGCATATTGTTGAATCTTGTTTCTTGATCCATTTTGCCAATCTGTTTCTTTTGATTGGTGAATTAAGACCATTCATATTGATGGTTATAACTGATAGGTGTTGGTTTATCCTTGTCATTATGTTCTTTTCCTTTTATTGGTTCCCCCTTTCCCCATCTGTTTAATTGTTTGCCTTGCTTGATGGGTTCATTCCACTGAGATTTATGGAACTGTTACCTTCATTCTCTTTTTCTAGAATATCCTTCAGAACTTTTTGCATTGTTGGTTTGGTGGTCATGAATTTCTTCAGGTGTCCTTTGTAATGGAATTATATTATTTCTCCATCAATTTTGAAAGATAACTTTGTGGAGTACAACAATCTGGGTTGGAGCGCTCCTTGCCTTAGGGGGTTCACGTTGAGAAGTCTGCTGTGATTCTGATGGGTTTTCCCCTAAAGATCATTTGTTTCTTTTCTCCCATCCAAGTACTAATCAGGCCAGACCCTGCTTAGCTTCTGAGATCAGACGGGATCTGGAGCATTCAGGGTGGTATGGCAGTAGACTGTTTCTTTTCTCTAACAGCTTTTTTTTTTTTTTTGACACAGGGTCTCGCTTTGTAGTTCAGGCTGGCCCTGAGCTCACTATGTAGCCCAGGCAAACCTCAAACTCAGCAATCCTCCTGTCTCTGCCTCCCGACTGCTGGGATTATAGGTGTGAGCCACCACGCCTGGCTTCCTAACAGTTTTTTGATACTCTGTTTTTGTGATGAATTTCTGGAACCTTGACTATTATGTCTTGGTGTAGTTTTTTTTTTTTTTCCTCTGATCATGGCTATTTGGAATTCTATATACCTCACTTCTCTGTATGTCAAATTCTTTTTTCCATGCTTGGAAAGTTTTCTAATATTGCTACTATAAACAAGTTTTTTATGATTCCAGTTATCTTATATTAGTCTTCTTTACACTGTTTAGGAGCTGTTGTATTGATTTTTTATGTGATTCCCTCCCTGTTTTTAAGAAGTCTTTTGTTTGATGATTGCCAACCACAACCCTGTCTTCTAGATCTGATATTCTGTCTTCACTCTGGTTAATGCTGCTTGTATACTTGCAGTAGTATTCTTAGTCTCCTGGATTTCTATTTGAGTCTGTTTATGGAATCCAGTTCTTTTCTATGTTGGGCACTCACGGTTTCCTTGTCTTTCCTAAGTTCTTCCACTTTTTTATCTGTAGGTATTCTACAGTCACTGACTATTTCCTTCATTTTGGTCATAATCTCTTTAATTACCCATGTAATTATTTTCCTTTGGCTTTGATAAGAGACTTAGTCATCTGTTTTATTACTTCTACTGCTACCATTTCAGAAAACTCAGCTGGGTGGCTTTTGATTTCTTCTATCTCATTGCCCCCTAAATTTGCCTCAGTTGAGCTGAGTGTACTCATCTGCTTTTATGTTTTCTCATTTTCTGTTTTTTTTTAAATTTGTTTGTTTGTTGAGGTTTGTAAATTGCTTATGGTAGGTAGTTTTATTACTAGTATCAAGACCTCCTTAGGAAATGACTATTTCAGAGGTGTCTTCTAGGCATAGCTGACTTTGAGTCTGTCCCAGGATTCTTCCTCTTCTGGTTATTAGGGATGAAAAGTCGCAGCCTGTTTGGCCCAGCACCCAGTTCTTTGGTACTGGACTACAGTATCATTTATGACCCCAGACAATCTAGGTATTGGCATAGAAGGGAGATCAATTGATCACAAAAACTATGTCAACTTGGCTAAAGCTGTACAATCAATAATAACTGATGTGTAGCTGCTTACTGTCCCACTTTCTTCCCAGAAGGTTTTTTTCTTCTTTCTTTCTTTTTTTTTTTTTTTTTTTTTGAGACAGGGTCTCGCTTTGTAGTTCAGGCTGGCCCTGAGCTCACTATGTAGCCCAGCCAAGGCTCAAACTCAGCAATCCTCCTGCCTCTGCCTCCCGAGTGCTGGGATTACAGGCATGAGCCACCACACCCGACCTCTTTCTTTTTTTTTTTTAAATTCAGCAAGTTTATTGGTACATGTTAGGTATACATTGTGATCACATTCATCATTGGGAATTTGTACCTGTACATGATGTATCTTGATTCTTGTTTTTGCCTGTTCCTCTGTGCTCCCTTCTACCCGTCCACCCTTCCATATTTACAAAAGCTTTGTTTCCATTTTTCCTTCTTTTCTCATATTTTTTCTTGTGCTTCTTTCTTCCTCCTTCCCCTCCTTTTTTGAACCTTTTTTATCCTATTCACATTATCGTACATTCTGGACCTCATTTATACTTTCAATTTTTCATACCAGAGAAACAATTCAGTATTTACACATGCATATATTATTTATCTCACTTAAGAATGTGGCCTCAATGTGTATCCATTTAGCTATAAATATCTCTAGTTTGTCATTCTTTATGGCTGAGTAGTACTTAATCTACAAAAAAAACCACATCTTCTTTATCTAGTCACCAACTGATGGGCAACATCAAGGTTCTGGCATATGTTGAGAGCCTTGCTGAGTCATAACATAGCACAAGATACCACACTGCAAGGGAGAGAAGGAGGAATTGCTTTATCCTATTTTTTATTTTGAGATAGACTCTTGCTGGGTTCCCCAGGCTGAGCTCGAGTTTGTGAACTTCCTGCCTCAGCCTCTTGAAGAGCTAGGATTATAAACTATGATTATTTTTATTTTCTGCTGTTTTGGTAGTGATACTTTACTGTGTTGCTAATTTTCTTTTCTTTCTTTTTTTTTTTTTTTTTGAGACAGGGTCTGGCTAAATTTCTATATTGTCTGGTTTAAGCTCAAACTTGCAATTCTCCTGCCTCAGCTTCTGAGAGTGCTGGGATTACCAGTGCCTGACTTTAAGGTTGTTTTTTGTTTGTTTTATTTTTCTGTGCTGGGGATTGAACCTAGGGCCTTGTATATACTAGGCGAGTGCTTTGCCACTAAACTCCATCCCCATTCTGGTTTTAAGGATTTTGAGATGGGTGTTTAGGTAGTAGATTTGAGACCTTTTTAAATTCTAATATAAATTTATAATGCTATACATTTTCCTTACACTACTCTTTAGCTGTGACTCACAAATTTAATTTTGTATTTTTATTTAGTTCAATATTTGCTTTTTATTTTCCTGGAGACAATTTCCTGGTGATAAATTAGCAATTATCTCAAAATAAAAAGTTTTGAGGGTTGGAGATCTAGCTCAGTGGTTCTGGCACCTGCCTAGCAAACTCAAGGTCCCTGGTTCGATCCCCAGTAACCACATACCATAATACCAGGCATGATGACTCACACCCACCACCAATCAGTACCACATACCTCAATGCTGGGTGTGGTGGCTCACGCCTGTAATCCTAGCACTCAGGAGGCAGAGGCAGGTGGGTTGCTGAGTTGGAGGTTTGCCTGGGCTCCATAGTGAGCTCAGGGCCAGCCTGAACTACAAAGCGAGACCCTGTCTCAAAAGCAAAAAATAAATAAATAAAATAAAAAATAAAAGTTTTGAAAAGCACTGAGAATGTAGATCAGTGTAAATCCCCAGCGCCCCACCAGCAATTCTGGCTCCACTCTCTGCTCTGCCGGCCTGTGTCTCTGTGTCTCTTTCTCTCCCAGTCTCTATTTCTCACTGTCACTTCCCCTCCCTCAGCACTGAGGGTCAAGCCCAGGCCCTCATTTATGCTAGGTAAGTGCTCTACCACTAAACTACAGCCTCAGATCCTCTCAAACAAGTTTTTCTTTTGAGACAGTGTGTCCCTAAATTGCCCATACTGGCCTTGAACTTTCAGCTATCTTGCTTTCTATTATTTTCGGCTTGATTCCACTATAGTCAGAAAAGACAAGACCCACTGTATGAGTTCGGGTTTTTTTGTTTTTTTTTTTTTTTTTTTTTGAGACAGGGTCTCGCTTTGTAGTTCAGGCTGGCCCTGAGCTCACTATGGAGCCCAGGCAAGCCTCGAACTCAGCAATCCTCCTGTCTCTGGCTCCTGAGTGCTGGGTTTACAGGTGTGAGCCACCACGCCCGACATTTGTGGTATGTGGTACTGATTGCCAGTGGGAGTGAATCAACATGCCCGGCACTATTGTATGTGGTTACTGGGGATCGAACCAGGGAACTTGAGCTTGCTAGGCAGGCGCTGGAACCACTGAGCTAAATCTCCAGCCCATGAGTTCAGTTATTTACTTTTTTTTTTTTTTGAGACAGGGTCTCGCTTTGTAGTTCAGGCTGGCCCTCAGCTCACTATGGAGCCCAGGCAAGCCTCAATCTCAGCAATCCTCCTGTCTCTGCCTCCCGGGTGATGGGATTACAGGCGTGAGCCACCACGCCCAGCAGTTTTTTACATTTTTAAAAAATGACCTAGCATATGGTTTCTCTTGGCAAATGTTTTGCGTGTACTTGAAACGTTTGGGTATTCTGCTGTCATCAGGCAGAATACCCTAGAAATGCTGATCAGATCCTGTCAAAATTTAAATAAATAAAAATCTTAAAACACTCTTAATCTCCTTTAGGACTAAGACTGCCCCTAAAATATTTCAAGTTAGCAAATTTTTGACAACATTAGTAGCGTCATTCTTTTTTGTTTGTTCGTTTGATTTTTTTTGACAGGGTCTTCCTGTACAGCCCCGACTGACCTTGAACTCAGGGAAATCTTTCTATCTGAGCCTCCCATGACCCAGGAAGTAGTCAACAGTAACTGACTTTAAATAACCCAAAAAGTAGTGTATAATGTGCCTCTTTATGTAAATTTTTAGTAAGTACAGTGAGGGTAGCACTGGAGCCCAGGTTGTGGCCTGAATCGAAGTTTTGTTGCCTGTGTTGAAGGAGTTACAGGGCAGTTAACATTTCTGCGCCTCATCTGTAAAGAGAGCTAATGTTAGTGCTATTCTTACAGAGCTGCTGGGAGGATTAAATAAATTACTTTGAATAGAGGAACTAAAACAATGCTTGACATGTGGCACATGTAAACAAACATAAACAGTGATTCTTTTGGCATGAGCCAGCAACTTTTCCTTTTTTGGCAGGATGTATGGATCAACATAACGGGAGGTCTGGGAGCTGTGTCACAGCTAGGGATGGCTCATGGGATAAAGAGCCTCATTCCATGAAAACACATGAAGAGTGCTCAAAGGTGTTCCAAAGCACAAGGAAGAATAAACATACACATGCGCCTTCACACATGTACATGAGTGCATACAGACCATTTAACAATGGAGAAGTGTCCACGGAACAGTAGTTAGCTCAGCTAGCACAGACTTTCCTACCAATCTGGGGTTCAGAATCACCTTCCCACCAATCTCTGAGGGTCCCCATCCTGCCTAGACAGTCATCTCTCTAACTCCCACATAAGAAGCAGCTCATAAATCAGTTCTTGGAGAAGGCCCCGACTCAGGCACAGGTGCAAAACACCTCAAGGTGTCCAAAAGTAACCTTTGCCCAAGGATCAACTCATTATCTCCCCATCCATGTAGGTTGCACTTCACGGGTACATTTATAACAGGTGAATTGTGGGAAAGGACATGCGCAGTTAACACAGATGTGACTTAGCATGAGGTGCTCTACACACCCAGGACAGCACTCTGGGGATTTGGAGTCTTCACCAGAAATAAAGGACTCTGTGCCATCCCCAGGGCTACTGTGGCTTTTTCGCTGGCCCACTCTCGCTATGTAGAGTGAATTTCCTTTCTGCCTTCCATGAATGTACATTTTCACTGCCTCTTCTATATGTCTCATGCAATTCTTTAGGAGACCAAGAACTGGAAAGAAGCTCCCCCAGAACTTCAGTACTGTCCATAAAGACAGTCTATTCTGAGAAGTCATCTTTTTATTCCAGATTTTTGCTAGTGGAGATTATTTACTCTAACTAAATATCAGAATGGGTTGGCTAGAGGGCACTTGGTCCACAGCCGGAAGCTGGTAGAACTGACCGGAAGTACCAAAGTGTGAACAAACAAGTTTTAGTCCAAAGAGAGCCTCAATAAGAGGGACCGAAGAGAAGTAGATTTTGAGGAAGGATTACACACCTCTCTCTTGACTAGGAGAATCTTGAGAGCAGAGGCTCATATATTAACCATCTCTCTAGCTTCCATAGACTGGAGGTGACTCCACAAACACTGATTGACGAAAATGAATGGGATTAAACAGGCCAAGAGTGATGTCAAGAATTTCCAGACATGCATGACAGAATAGGCAGGGCAGATTACCACAGGAAGTCTGAGACAGTATCCCTGACTGTAGAAGAGACAGATGGATGCATGGGATTGGCAAAACTCCATTGGAAAAGATGACAAAAATTGCTAAAAATTTGGAAAATCTATCTGTGATCATATCTCATTACTAACAACTGTTATTTTTGTTTATTCTCTTGCAAGAGGTGTCCATATGCATACTACTTGTCATTCATTAATTTATTCAACAAATGTGTATGGAGCACATGTCCCTGGCATGTTCTGCACATGGCTGAATGCTAGTTGTAATAAAAATTTTCATACCATTTTATAGCCTGCCTGTCTGCTTATTGTAGCATAAGCTAGTGTTTCTCACAGTGTTTGGCAGGGCACAAACTGCCCAGTGACGAGAAGGTCCCGTGATCAAGAGCACGTGGGTGCAGCTTGGAGCCTCCCCTGTGGTTTTGGACTACACAGTTTCTTCTCTTGATTGTCTCTCACTAGCTGATGTTTACATGGTGGGTACCTTCAGAGCTCATCCTGAGCTCTTTTCTCTTTTCTGTTTACTCTGGCTTCCCAGGTAAATTCATCCAGCCTTGGGGCTTTAAGTCATCATGGAAATTGGGGGATCCTTTGTGACATGTAAGCACATCACTGTTTCTAGCTTAACAGAGCCACCTGTGAAGTCCCAACTGGGCAATTTATAGAGAGAGGGACTCAAAATTTAAAAAACGAAGTGGAATGGGAAAGCTCTGGGCTAGCTCAATTCCTAGCACAGTTTCCAGAAAGTGAGACTCAAGGAAGCAAATAAATTTGCCAAAGATCATACAACCAGTACGAAGCAGAAGCAAGATTTGAAAAATGTATCTGCCTGAATGTGAAATCTCTGTCATTTTCACTCTATTACACTGTGATGTCAAAAAAATTTTCTGCTAGCATTTCCTGTTTTTTCCCCAAAGCATGTTTTTTCCCCATTAACATGTTTTGAAAGTAGCAGATCAAAAATGTTTCTTTACTGCTAATCTCAGAGCCTTTATTATACACTCATTCACATCACACATATTAGGTGCATTGACACTTAAGGTATTGGGAAAACAGCAGTGAGGCAGACATAAGAACCCTGCTCTCATGAAGCTTCTACTCCAGTTAGAAGTCACAAAAACAAGGTCCTGTGTAGAGGAGCAGCTCAAATTCATTCAGGTGGAAGTGACTGCTGTGCAAGAGTTAGCAGGGTGATATGCTAGATGTGTGCAGAAGAGGAAGCTACTTTTGAGGGTGTTACGGTTTTGAGTTTAGACGTGCCCTCAAAGCTTTATGCAGACGAAGTGGGGCTTTTTCTGAAGTGGCTGGATCTAGAGTGTATGACAATGGAATTCACTCATAATGCAATGCTGGCTCAAGGGCACTGGGATTAAGGGTGTGAGTGCTGCGTGAGCTAAGCAGCCTGGATAAGATAAAAGGGACAGAAAGATGCTGTTGAGGACCCCTCTTGTTTTTTGCCTGCCAATCTGCCTTGGAGCCAGCCAATTATGGAATGAAACATCTATGAACTGTAAGTCAAATAAACTTTCCTCCCTTAACTTGTATGTGTTGAGTATTTTCTCTCAGCAGTGAGAAAAGTAACTAAGACAGAATTTGGTACCAGAGAAACAGGGTCGTTGCTGTGACTACATCTGACTATGTGGTTCAGGAGCCTTTTGGGAATGGCTTATGGGAAGAATTTGGAAAGGTTCAGAGATGCCAGCTGAAAAAGTAGAGCCGGAACACCTTAGACTGCATTGTATGGAAGATTCTAGTCAGAGCTCAGAAGACTAGAAGGATAACAGAAATTCTGCCAGGAAAGACCCGGCTCTGAGGTTTCTATTGGAAAGAAGGACTGCATTGGCTCTTGGACTCCAGACAGTGAGTATTATACCTTGGCAAAAAGTTTGTCTGCATTTTGCTCATTTCAAGAGACTTTGCTTGAGACAGAGATTAAGGTCAGCAGACTAATCTTGCAGAAGAAATTTCAAGGCAGTCTAATGTTGAGGCAGTGGCATGGCTACCTTTGGGGGCTTTTAGCCATATCTATGCTGAAAATAAAAACCAAAGAGGCCAGAAAAACAATATAAAACATTTTAAGTTTGGCCAGAAAGGACACTTTAGTAAAGCTGTGGACTCCAAAAATAGAGCAGAGGAGATCTTGATTGCTTAAAAGGAGCAGGAGAATAGAAAAGATGGCCTGAAGGCATTCCAGGAAACAGTAGGACTTTACTCTTTTTTTTTTTTTTTTTGAGACAGGGTCTCACTTTGTAGTTCAGGCTGGCCCTGAGCTCACTATGGGGCCCAGGCAAGCTGCCGCGAACTCAGCAATCCTCCTGTCTCTGCCTCCCGAGTGCTGGGATGACAGGCGTGAGCCACCACATCCGGCATTGTGGTATGCGGTGTTGATTATTGGGGGGCGTGTCTCCACGCCCAGCATTATATGTGGTTACCAGGGATCGAACTCAGGACCTTGCGCTTGTGAGGCAGGTGCTGGAACCACTGAGCTAACCCTCCAGCCCAGTAGGACTTTACTCTTTGCAGTTTCAAAATTGCAAACGTGAAAAACTTTGGACTGAAAAGGGAGCCCTAGAGCCCATGCTCCAGAATGGCAGTGATCTACAGAAGTTGTTCTTCAGGATTTTGTTCTTAGGCATTGGACACTACTGCCAAAAGAGAAAGAAAATAGGCTACTGGCTCCAACCAGTAGCAGACCTTGGTGTCATCTATGTGGTGCTGCTTTTAGGTGCTTACAGAATGAAAGACTTGTGAGGTCAGGAAAGTTTCCATCCGAATTTCAGAAGAAAGCCTGGAAGGCCCAGCAGCGTGTCCCTGAGAGGGTAGTGTGTGATGCATGTGAAGCCAAGGTGCACTGGAGACCCCAGAAGGTTGCAGAAGCCAGGAGCATAGACTGTCCGTGGAAAGGTACAAGGATTAAGCAAAGGCAGCCCAAAAGAGAAGCCAAGGAAGCTACAAGCACTGGCAGGACTGTGCGGTGGAGTCACCCAAGGCCTTTGGCATTCACAGCCTGCCACAGATTGGCTGGGACGTTGGAAGCCGAACTGTGGGATTTAACTTTTGCCCTGCTGGATTTTAGATTTGCTTTGTTCCCATTCCTTTGTACCCCCCTGTTTGTAAACTTTGAAATGGAAATGTCTATTTTGTGCCTTTGAATGTTGGAAATGTTTAACTTTCTTTTATGTTGGGAACAATCCTGTTTGGAAGAAATAATTGGAAGGTCAAAACTGACAAGGCCTTCCTGTAGACAGACTTTGGACTTAACTATGTTGGAAAAGAATCCTGTTTGGGAGGAATAATCGGAACACCCTTTCCTGGCTGCCTACGACTTTGCACTCAGCTCACTTTCACCTTGGAGAACAACAAGGACTATGGTCGTCCCATTTGCTGTGATGCTTCAAGGTGGAACTGCTCCACTGCTGATGTTTACCCTGCCTTCTGAGTCTTTGTTACATTTTTGTTATTGGAGAGGTGCCACATGTGTGACAGGCTGGGGCCTGGGGTCTTTTGCTACCCAGAATAGCGTGGATCAGGCCCAAGCTCAATTTCTCTAAGCTATATATTATTTTGCTGTGCGCCGTCGACTCACAGGAGACTAGAACCTAAATCTAATCCAAAGGTCCTAGTTATGTTCCCTTCCCCTGGATCCCACACTTTTCTATTTGTACAGAGGCTCGCAGCTGAGTTTGCCTTAAATCACAGAAGAGACTTTGGACTTGGACTTTTCAGCAATACTGAATATATTAGAACTTTGGCAACTCTTAGAGATAGACTAAAATGCCTTTTGCATAAAGGGGTGGACATGAATCCAGGGGCCAGCGGTAGAATATTTTGGCTTGTGTGTGCGGTTACAGGTGGGACTATTTCTGAGATGGCTGGATCTGGAGTATGTGACGCCTGATTCATGGTACAAAGCTAGCCTCAAGGGCACTAGTTTAAGAGTGTGGGTGCTGCCCTCTGTGAGTAGTCTGGTTAAGATATAAGGGCCAGAAAGACACTGTGAAGGTCCCTTGTTTCTGCTACCTTGTGTCTGCCATGAACTATTGCCCCTCTGCCATGTACCTCCCCTCCTTGGAGCCAGCCAATTATGGACTGAAACCTCTATAAACTGAGCTAAATGAACTTCTCCCCTTTTAACTTTGGGTGTTGGGTATTTTGTCTCAGCAACAGGAAAAGTGACTGACTGACACAGAAGGCTAGATCACAGAAGCTTTTTGGGAGTGACTTTGGATTAAGACCTAAAGAAGCCAGGAGGGAAGGAGAGTGCTCTAGGAAGAGGGACAGCAAGTATAAAGACCTCAAGGCGGAAGAGAGTTTGTTGCTTCCAAGAAATAGAAAGCAGCACAGCATGAAGTAAAGCAGAGTTGTCAGTGGCCAGGAAAGTCCATTCACTCAGATCTGCTTGCTCGCTGCTGGTCGAACAAAAGAGACCATTTGTTTTTGATGAAAAAGAAAAAGGCTTTATTCATAGCTGGCTGCAAGGAACGGAGGGGCCTCAAATCACCATCTCACTGCGTCCAGGGTGCAAAAGTCTTTCACAGGAAGGAAGAGCAGGGAGAGGGAATACAGAGAGATAGCCGGTAGCTTCAGAGCCACTTCATCCTTCTAGATCTTTTTCCATCCTTCCTTTCCTGTGCATATAAACTGGTCCTTGACCTCCTGACGCCACCATCTATATACTGGGTCTACTCGTGGGGGCTGGGGGGAGAACAGAGTGGTGTTTGTGTCCCAGACCTGAGGAAGTTTGGAAAAGGTGCTTCTCTGAAGGAAAAAAATATCTAATTTTAAAAATTCTATTTTGCCATGCTGGTTGCAGGAGTACTTGTGACTTTGTCACTAATAAAAATCATATAGATTTCTTAATTATTGCACATACTATGTCAATATATTCGATACTAGAAAGTTACAATGGTTGGGGAGTAGGGTTTGGTTCAGTGGTAAAGTACATGTTTAGCATGTGTGAGGCCACAGGTTCGATTCCAGATTGCCATGAAATGTAAACATCAGTAATTTTTAGATCTATCACTAGATATTACCTAATAAAGAGGCATAGGTACACTAAAGTTTAAAGTCTTTGTAATAGTGGTGATTAAAACCAGCAATACTCTACTATGAGCTATGTCTCCAGCCCTGTTAGGAGCAATACTATTTAGGAAAATTAATTGGACAATTGGGACTATGACTGGGTCCAGCTTCCTGCCTGAAAACCACCTATGACATAGGCGGACCTGAAGACTTGACTCTTTATCTTCACCTCGGTGAACAACAAAGACCCCAGTGGTCCCAGGTGCGGTGATGCTCCAGGGCAGAACTACACTGGGATCTTCGTCTATGTAATTCCTCATTGTTCTGAGGTGTAAGAACATGCTGCCTTCTGAGTGACCTATTACTTTTTTTAGTCCTGGGATGCCAGCCTGCTGAGTGACCTGTTACATTTGTTATGCCTGATGTACTGAGACTACTCCCCTCTGAGTAACCTGTAACATTGCTGGCTCTGGAGGTGCTAAATAAAAGGTGTAGCAAGCTCCCATCTGCCGTCTTTGCTGCCCAGAGTAACATGGATCAGGACCAAGTTCAGTTTTTTTCTCTAGGTCTCATTTCTGCCTATTTATTATTTCACCTTGTGCTGTTGGACTCACAGGAGACTAGAATTTAACTGCAAAAGCTCTAGTTACATTCTTTTCCCTGTTCCCTACACAGCCCCAATTATTGTTGTTGCTGTTGTTATTATTATTATTTTGCTGTACTGGGGGTTGAACTCAGAGCTTTTTCACTGAGCTTTGTGTCCTCAGTCATTTTTAATATTTTTTTTGAGACAGGGTCTCGCTTTGTAGTTCAAGCTGACCCTGAGCTCACTATGTAGCCCAGGCGAGCCTCAAACTCAGCAATCCTCCTGTCTCTGCCTCCCAAGTGCTGGGATGACAGGCATGAGCCACCACGCCCGGCACTGTGGTATGTGGTATTGATTGCTGGTGGGCGTGAGTCACCATGCCCAGCATTGTATGTGGTTACGGGGATCGAACTCAGGACCTTGTGCTTGCAAGGCAGGCGCTAGAACCACTGAGCTAAATCTCCGGCCTTTTTTTTTTTTTTTTTTTTTGAGAGAGGCTCACTTTGTACTTCAGGCTGGCCCTGTGATCACCATGTAGCCCAAGCAAACCTCGAACTCATAGCAATCCTGCCTCTGACTCCCGAGTGCTGGGATTACAGGTGTGAGTCACCACACCCGGTTTTTTTGTTTGTTTGTTTGTTTTTTTGTATTTTGAACAAGATTTTGCTAAATTTCCAGGCTGGGCCCAAACTTGTGATCCTCCTGCCTCAGTAGCTAGAATTACAGGCATGTGTTACAATGCCTGGTGGATTTTATTTTTAAAAACTATTCTGGCTGGGTGTGGTGGCTCACGCCTGTAATCCCAGCACTCGGGAGGCAGAGGCAGGCGGATTGCTGAGTTTGAGGCTTGCCTGGGCTACATAGTGAGCTCAGGGCCAG
>PVIC010019636.1:0-30356 GCA_004025085.1 Thryonomys swinderianus
TGTTCCTCGAACTAAATGAATATTTGAATGGTAATTACTACTGCCATTACGTGTTGGCGAAGTCATTCTTGTCATATTCTCTGTGCTCATTTTTTTTTCTTAGAAGTACATTAAGTTGCACAAGGGAAGAAAAACAGCTATTTAGTCAGGATTGTATTCTAATAACTTGAGCTAAAGGATTTTCTATATTTTGTGCACAGAATAAAACTGATTTATGAGTAAGGATGAAGGGGTGTTCCTCTTTTATTCCCCAAATACTCCTGCTCTAACAAAATGTCATTTAAATTGATTGGTGAGCCAGTGCGGCGCTCGCACACACAACTCGGGAAATAGTGTGCTTGGCCTAAAGCTTGGGAAGCTAACATTTTGGTAATTTCAAATGCGTTTGCCCAAGGTTTAAATGAGGAGTATTTTATATTTGACATGCATTTTTATTATAGTCTGTTATTTGAAATGACAGCTTATGCTTCCTGGATTTAGCTAATAATCATTTTGTCTGAAGTTATTTTTTATGATGATTTTAATTTACTGATTGTGATTCATTGACAATTTTAAAAGATCAACTGTTATTAACATGGGTAAATTTATTATCATAAATTAGATGCAGTTATTTTTACCACAATATTAAGCTTTCTGAAAATATCTAAGCTCTGATTTTTCAAGGTAAAACTCAGTACCCTTAATTTTACAGAAAAAAATAAATCAACACAATGTCCATATACATTAATTTTACTACTTTTCTGTGTTAGCATAGTTGAAAAATACTTGTGCCTATATGAAAAATTATAATGAAGTACAAATGAGAAATGTTAAAAGCTCCTAATATGATTTCAATTTTAGTAAAATATTGCTCATTTTAAGTCTCCTAGAATCAAATAAGATCCTATTTGCATATTTGTGATCATCAAAAGTTCTAGCACCTCAGAAATGAATCACAAGGAAGTCATTTACTTTATGCTACTGTTTCTTAATTTGTCAACATGTTTGTGATATTATCTCCTCTTATGTTCCATGCTACTAATAGAGAACTGGTAGTCAAGATTTGAGTAGAACTTCTTTAATCTGCCATAAAAAGTTTAGCAAGTTATTGCTTATTTGTTTTGAATATTTCTTCACCTATTCCCATTGACATAATGACATTTGAACTTTAGACATTTATATTTCTTATTTTAATTTAGTTCACTCTGTTACACACAAAAAAACCATTATTTTAGTTTGATAGAAAATATTACAAACATTCCAACTCTGACATTCTCTCACTGAGAAGAGGTTACTAAGTTATATTGGATTTAACTGGATTAAAATGAAAATAAATAGAAATCCTCAAAACATCTTTCTTATATTTGTAGCTAGAGATAGATGGAGATATTTTTCTTTACCTTACTGTGAGGAGTACTTTTGCCATTAATAAAATCACATCTATATTCAAAATAGTAAACTATATCTAGGATACATAAATATTATATAAGAAACTCACCAGCACATTAGGAAATGAAGAACACACATCTTTAAACCTGTTCATTGTGCACATGATTCACTCTTGGGTGATACTCATGTACATCATCACGATGTTCCAGTCTAAAATTCATACCAATTAAACAGCACAGTGAAAAGCATCTTCTCAGGAGCTACATGGAAGCATCATTTCCGTTCCTTCCACTGCTACACTTCAGCAAGCTGTACTAACAAGGTAACCCAGTTTCAGCTCTATTGTCCAAAAGATCATTATTTTGTCATGACACTGTTTGTGGCTTCCACTTACCTCAAGTTTCTTGAACTCTCTCTATACTTCTGGTTTTAGTCTTTATGACTTGAAAGTCATGGTGGTTTTACTCTATTTCTTACAAATATTCAATTAAAACCAACGATGAAATTCTCACTGAGACTGACAGCTTCCTATCTTACTTCAAATGTTATAAAATCTTTTTGACAGTTTGGATGGTCCTGTTTGAGTTTGTTGGAAGACTGACAATGGATGTGAAAGTGAACTATTCAGTTTATCATGATATCTGAACAATTGACTCTTGGACCACTCCTATATATTTTAATACATTATTTGAATTTATAGAAATATTAAATGTATAATCATCTTTTACTTTAGTATTTTACAATTTTAATCTAAAAGTCACAACTCACATTGTTTTAAGCCTGAAAAACAAATACATCAAGTCAAAAGGGAGCTTTGGTGTGGTTTGTTATGGCATATTCAGGAGTTATTTCTGCAGTATCAAACCTCATTTTAGCAGATTGAGTGAATACTCATATATATTGCTATAACTCTCTCCTTTTTCTGCAGCTTCCTTCTCACATTACTATAGGCAGTTTAAAAGGTTTTTTAATTTGTGATATACTTCTATACAACTATAATGATTTCACGTTGCTTTCCTGACACAAACTGTACCTATATGCATTATTGACTAAGAAATTCCTTATGCAAAGCAAAGTTAAAGATGAAATATCTGAAAGTATATTGTCAATTGTCTTGAGAAAGAAGAAACAAAAATGGAACTATCTTGAAATTATTTTGTTCTGTCATTCAGATAGTTGACCTTCGCCAGAGGTTTTCAAATGCTTTATAATTATCTGAAGCCAACTAAGGTGACCCATGGGTCTTTTAGAGCTTATGTTTAATTTAAAGCACACTTTATCTCTGAAATGTTACCCCCTCTCTAGGTGAGGGTAACATGTACTTTTGATTTTGTTTTATTTTCAGTTGCTCCTATCCTTGCAAAATATTTTACATTCCATCTGGTCCCTTAACTTGCTTGTTACTTGAGTCGCAAGTAATATAGACTGATATATCCATAACCAATGATGAAATTTAGATAAATATTAATTCTTTATTAAATTTTTTCACATTTCCACATAATCTTTTTATACAAATTGGTTGTTAAATTAAAATCTTGAATTTGTTCTTTATTGGTCTCTGACTAAATCAAAATTATTGAATAATCAATTCATCACACTTTTTGTGAACAACTATTACCTTATTATGCCTGATGTTAAGACAAACTGCCCTATATGATGTTCATTTGGGGGGACTCTATATATAGTGGGAGAAACATTCTCAGTGTTAAAATATTCCAAGCATGTTATATTTCTTCAGTACTTTATCTACTTTCTTAAATCCACCATTTGTTAGTGCAAATGAATCTTTATTTTGTTGAAATGTGAAATAATTTGGCCTCTTAAAAAGGTATGGAACAAAGGTTAACTATTTTGTTCTGACTTTTTTCACATTTCCAAGATATTTTCTTATACAAATATTTGATTTTGTTTTAGATAACACAAAGGAATATGAGGAATACAGAAAATCTCATTAAGTAGCCCATGTATGTTTTTTTTTTCTAAGTATTTTCATTTCACATTTTTATCTGAATCCATACTCAATATTATGGAAATTCAGTTCTAGTCTGCCCCTCTCCAGTGTATATCCTGTATAATCACCTCCCTTGAATAGGACAGCGTATGTGACTGATTTCTCACCACTATCATACAGAACGTGATTGTCCCTTCACGAGGTTAAATCAAACAAGATTCAGTACTAGCAGAGTTGAGATAGAAACTCTTAAGCTTGAGGAAGCAAACAGTCACATGGCACATTAGATGTAGAAAGGACCACATAGCAGGTAACCTCTAGGAAATGACGATGGCTATTGAAATGCCAGGACTCACGGGCAGTCATATAACCACAAGTAACTGTTTCTTCCTTAACAACAGCCGCATAAATGAAAAAAGATCCTTGAAAAGAAATCCTGTTTCAGAAAGCAATAGCCCAGTTCACACATTGCTTGCAGCCTTGTGAAACCCTGATTAAGAGAACTTAGGGTACATCTTACCTGGACCAAGCAATGAGATAATAAATGTATATGTTTTTAAGATTAAAAATCAGTTAATAATTTTTATTATGCAACAATAAAACTAATATAATTACTTTTACTATCATGACTGAAAACGTCACAACTAAAATATATGTTATACTAAATGTACATTTCTCTCATGCAATGTTATTTTTTTGATATTATTAATGTACTTTTCTGGTGTGCTTAGTTAATTGTGTCTACAATTAATTATCACAGAGTTATTTGCTGGACCCATTGCCCTCCTCAGGATATTTAAATGCATACATCTTGGGGATATTGTCTTGACGCTCCTCTCTCTATGCTTCAATAGAACCTGGTTTCCTTCATTAAGGTTTATGAAAAAATACAATACTAGTGTCCCCCTTTCAAAGAAATGTTAGCTGTTCTTTTCCTTGGTTCTATGGTGAATTTTCTATTTTTTGACATTCAACTGTTCCAGAAGACTTCAAGTCAGCATCACCCTTTCTGCAAAATTAACCCTTATCTTCCTTTTAGAAATTAGTATGCATGTCATCTGCTATGATTAAGAAATCTAAACCTGGGCCAGAGATTAGCTCAGTGGTTCCGGCGCCTGCCTCACAAGTGCAAGGCCCTGAGTTCGACCACGGTAACCACATACAATGCTGGGCATGGTGACTCACGCCCACCAGCAATCAATACCACATACCACAATGCTGGGTGTAGTGGCTCATGCCTGTAATCCCAGCACTCGGGAGGCAGAGGCAGGAGGATTGCTGGGTTCAAGGCTTGCCTGGGCTACATAGTGAGCTGAGGGCCAGCCTGAACTACAAAAGCAAGACCCTGTCTCAAAAAAAAAAAAAAAAAAAGAAATCTGAGCCTACCTGTTGTGTGTAACTCTTTCCTCTATAAGAAAATTTTCTATGATACCAGCTTCTTTGACAAATTTACTGTCAAAACAAGTCTTTTCCAGGATGTTGTTTCCTTATACCTCATCTCTTTCAGAGCTGCTACTTCATTCAATAGTTGCCCATCCTCTGGCTTCAAAACTTGTTGCTACCATCTCTTTTTCCATTCTTCTAGCATTGAGGGTTTCTATTCTAACTAATATAACTTCATTTAACTTTCAGGCAGTGTGGATGGATTCATGTTTGCTTTATTGTTAACCATAAATTATTGCATCGTTCAGCATTTCACCTGGCATCAAATACCCAATACACACAACGTAAAGAGGAAATTGGATTTGGTTCACAAAGAGTTCAGTCTATGGTTGGCTGAGCATAAGGCAGGATCATCATGGGTGAAAGATTTGGTGGAGAAAAGCTGGTCAGTTCAAGGCAACCAGAAACAGGAGGCTGGCAGTGCCAGAGAGAGAAAGACTAAGGACCAGCTGTAGACTTTCAAGGTCACAGCTCCACGATACACCCAGAAATGTACCTAACTAATCCCCTGGGTGGCTCCCAAGCCAATCAAGTGGATTGTTACATTTAACCATCAAGACTCCCTTCTGCTATTTAGCTATAAGCTTTGAAGTACTTAGATTATTTTGCTGAACATGAAGCAATTGAACTTAAGCTATTTTTAGGGTAAAATTACTAATCTAGATCCCTATGAGTAAAGGCTATTATGACACACTATATTTAGTACGTACACTATTATCTAGTATATGCATAATACATTTCGAATATTTTGATCTTGGAACAAGCCTTAACATCTATTTGGTGAATCATATGTGATGTATATATTTTTAATGTTTAGAAATTTGCTTATATCTTCTTTGCCATTCACCACAGAGTTAATAGGAACAAGTAGCACCATGCTTCATTTTTTTCTAGCAGTGCGATGGTGAAGGAAACATTTTTGATTTGATGTCATACTTAATAGAATTTCATTTGCTCTCTAGTTTTAAAATTCTCTTCAAATTTACACTAACTTGTGAGTTGGGGATGCCAGGTACCTATTTTTACAATATTCAGAGTAAAAGATTGTTTAAGTACTATTTTACTAATACAGAATGCATTATCTAAAGCTCGGGGAACATGGGCTCAGAAGTTCTTTGTCATCTTTACAGTCTAGTGTTGCACTCACTGAGACAACACATGAAATTTGTATGTTCTTACACATCTGGCTTAATCAAAGCTTGTGGCAATGATATTAAAATAACTGGTCTCAATAATAAACTACGGACAGTCACAGTGCAGTGGAAGGTGTCCAAGTCATGTTTATATGGCATCAAAGGCAGTACTAAGGTCCTCTTACTTGAATCAAAGGTTAAGAAAGAATTGGAATGTCAGTTCATTATATTTTGATCTTTTGCAATGTCAGCTTGGTGCTGGAGTGACCCTCACGAGGACCCACTTGGCCTATCACATCCAGAGCTAGCAGGTGGCATTTGATGTCATGAAAGAGTTGGACTTGGATTGTTAGCTAAAACACCCCAGTATTTACACAGCTTTGACATGTGCTTGGGGCTTAGGTGCAATATGCCAACTTGGTCCCCAGAAGAATGACTCAAAGGTGAAAGTCCTTCTAATCTCTGGACTAATGTCCAGTTTATGGCCTCACAACACTCCGTTGGTCCAAGGACTTAGTGGAACCCTCAATCCTTAATGTTCAAGCAGAGGAAAAAACCTTCACCTATCTGTGGAGGAGCAGAGAGGGGAGAAATCATTGGATATTACCTTCCACAATGACCTTGTTTTCTGTTGGATTGTTATCCTTAAAAGTTGTCAAGAAAGTTACTTATTATTTAATTGCTTTTTTGTTGTTTTTAAATAACAGTTATTTTTAAACCATTAAGGATAGCATTACATTGTCTTCCAACTTTCATAACTTAAGGTGAAAGGTAGCTCTTAAAATGTTATTGTATCTCAAAGGTGATACTTCTTTCTCATCTCCAGCTACATCCAAGGTTTTATTATACTCTCTGGTTGTCACGATTTTATTATGATAAACTCACTTGGGGTTTGCTTCATTTTTTAAAACTTCCTATTTATGCACATTAGGGTATAGAATCCTTCTATAATGTGTAAGATGTTTTCACTTTCTAAGTTTGAAAAATCATCAGAAATTTTCTTCTGAAAACTAAGTTTCTAATTTTTCTGTACTGTCTTCTGAGGTTGAATGTTTGACTACAACATAAATCAGTATAAGTCAATGAACTTTGTTCTGGATAACCTTCCAAATCATCACTGACTTTTTCATACTACATTAAACCCATTTGTTAGGGTTATATTTGGCTTTAATTTGTAGAAATTTTCTGAACTTCTTCAGAATTTACTCTTATAAATTCCCTTTTTTATTTAACATAATTTGCATCAAATATCTAATAGATTTATTTTGTGAATACATGATAGTTCTGTTTTGTATTTCTGTTCCTATTTTCAGTATTTCTTTTTGTAATCTTTTTATTTCAAAAATTGTAGTGACAATCTGAGCCTTGCTGTATTGTGCTTTCTTGAAGAAGATTTACTGCTGTTTTTTGACAGAAAGTACAAGCAATTCCAGACCACCTTTTTTTTTTTTTTTAACCAAGTGGCTAAAGTTATTTGAAGCTAGCTTCGGTTTTGTACAGATTGGTCTATGTCAGATTCATTTTTACTTCAATGACTACATGAAAACCTGGAGTTTTTAACAAGTCTTTTTATTTTTAGGCTGTGACTTTCCTTCTTGCTGTCCATACCCCATCCGTGTTCAGGAACCTGTCTCATCATGTTAGATTGGACAAATATTTCTAAATAAAATACAGTACCAAATAATGGTCTTATCTCCCTAAAGTTTCTGTATATTCTTTGATTACAGCTCTAAGCTTCTATGTTTTTTTTGAATTATTAATTTTCTTGATAATATTCTAAAGACTTTAGAAAAGTATTTAATAGTTTCATGAGCTGTTCAGTTTGGTCTTCCTGGATGAATGGCCTTGAAGTATCAGATTCTTATAAAATTCAGTTTCCTCAGAGTATATTTTATTCTTTCAAGTTTATTACTTAAGCAATATTTCCAGTTGATTTAAATATTTTAAATTACTATTATAAGGTCAAAATTATGAAATAAAAGAAATATTGTATTATTCTACTGTTCTCCTTTTGGAAAAAGGACTGGATGTCTCTTTATAAAGAGTGCGTTTAGGGCCAGAGGGTTAGCTCAGTGGTTCTGGCGCCTGCCTCGATCCTGAGTTCGATCCCTGGAAACCATATACAATGCTGGGCGTGGAGACTCACACCCACCAGCCATCAATACCACATACCACAGTGCTGGGCATGGTGGCTCATGCCTGTAATCCCAGTACTCAGGAGGCAGAGGCAGGAGGATTGCTGAGTTCGAGGCTTGCCTGGGCTACATGGTGAGCTCAGGGCCAGCCTGAACTACAAAAGCGAGACCCTGTCTCAAAAAAGAAAAAAAAAAAAGAGTGCATTTACTAATTGTTCTTGATAGGTGATTTTAGAATTTAATACAGAAAGAAAACTTTTGCGTGTTTACTTATTAAAGTTGAGAAATTAACTGCTCATTGTTTGTTCCCATATAGTTTCTCCATTTCTTCTGTCATGTCAGGACACACAGAGCATCAGAATGCAGGTTTAATCTGATGGATTTGATACACAAAACAGTCATACTAGCCTGAAACAGTTAAAAATGTAGACTATGTATGTTATGTAAACAACTTTTACACTTTTCCTTTAGAAATGTTTAAAATGATAGAAGAGAGTGCTCACTTTAGACTACCAATTGATGTGTTTTTTTCATTACTAAATGATGAATTATTAACAAGTAACTAATTTAGAATATATTACTAAATAAACAAATATTTTGAAGCAAGGAGGGGGAGAGAAAATGGGTAAGTAAAATAATTAATATGAAATATATATATCAGTTCCACAAAATGAGTTTACTATGTACTATGACCATGAAAAATACACAAAAAACCGTGACTATCCATCCTTAAGAATAATACTTAATAAACAGTAAGTGAAAAATAAATAATTGACATACTACACATGTGATTACCTAATACATAAAGACAATAAATTAATGAAAATTAGTAAGTTCTAATTGATGTATAAATTATGTGAGCATGCACGGATGCTGTGACAATAATCATCATCATGCTGTTCAGTCTTTATGCCGGGCTGTGTTAAGCCCTGTCCGCCCGTTGTCTCACAGCTCCCCTAGAACCAGCCTGTGTACTGATGATGACCGAGTAGAATTTTTCTTACATAATTAGTAATAGGGCAAAATCGCTATTTATATAGGGTTTAAAATTTCCTTTAGAGGTTTCTCTTACCTGATTGTTTTTATCTGAGAGCAAATGACAGCACTCAAGAAAGAATAAAGAATCCTTAAAGGGTGCCATTAGGTGTGAGGAAGCGTAGGAGGAGGCTAGGGAAGGCCTGAGAGGGGCTGCTGTCTCTAAGAGTCACGGTTTCTACGCTTTGACTCTGGTTTTTCTGTTCTCTTGCAGTCAAATCGTTTTGCGTAAAGGACACTAAGGACACTATGGCTCGGACTCCCTGAAGATCGAGAGCTTGCAAAATAGCAACAGAAATGTTTGCATTGTGTGTGACATGCAGGGCCGAGGGCTGAGGGGAAGCGGACTCATTTCACCTCACAACCTAAGGTCACATTTCAATAAAATTGGAAAACTTGGAATTGCTTTGGCTGTCAAAAAACATTCACATAAATCATAGGTGTGAAATGGCATCAGCGTATTGAACTACAGATAATAAATAGGTATGCATTTAGTGAACCAAGATATAAAATAAATAAAAATTAAAGCACACCATCTATTCTAATTTAAAAGTTCATGAAACAAATGATATGCATTTGATTATTGTTGCATATATATATATGCAAACATTGTTTTGAATAAAGAATTCACTACTATGAATGATAAACTCAAGTACAGAGTTGTATCATGAATTACGTACAAAACTATACATGTACATATGTGCACTTGTAAATATACACTAACATATATGCATATATTTATAAATACTTTTTTTTCAGCATTGGGGATTGAACTTGGCTCTTTTAATGCTGAGCTATGTTCCCAGCACATTTTCCTTTTGCTTTTGAGACAAGGCCTTTAATCAAGTCACCCCGTTTGGGCTTGGCTTGTTATCCCCCTGTCCCAGCTTCCCTAAGCACTGGGATTTCAAAGCTGCGCCATCAACCCTGGCTAAAGTTCTCTTCATATATACAGATGCACTAGCTCAATGGACCTGGTGAGACATCCTGCTTTGAAACTTTTTTAGTCATCATTGTTTCATTTACTACTCTCAGATTTTGCCTACTACAATAGAAATACTGTCTCCAATTTCTCAAATAAGTGAAATCTGTGCAAACCATCACATGATTTCTGTTTCTTTTCTTTTTCAAGGTCAGAAAATTGCTGCTTTTTTGTGGGGGGAAGTACGGGGCATCCGACTCGGGTCCTCATGCTTTCGAGGTAGTGCAGAACCACCGGAGCTAAATCCCCAGCCCACATCGCTGTCTTTTTGCAGAACAATCTTCAGCTGATTATTGAAGGCAAATTTGTCAACCACAAATTTTCCTCGGTATGTGAAAGTCTTTCATCTTTTAGAGGGTCTTGCCGTGTATAGAATTCACAGCAGGCAGGTATTTTCTTTTCTTTTTTTAAATGCTTTATTGGTACATTTTATATACAACTCACAATCACACACAACACTGGGGAATTCGTACCAGTATATGACACAAGTTAATTCCCCTTTTTACCCACATTCCTACCCACCCACAATCCCCCCACCCTATATATATATATATATGCTCTTTCAGTTTCTTTCCAAATCATATTTATTCTTTCCCCTCATTACATTCCCAGGTATTTTCTTTTGGTTCGGGGAGAGTATTCTCCCACTTTCATCTAGACTGTGATGGAGCAGAGCAAGCCCCTGCCATTGGATTAGGAAGTCTTCTTCAGATAATGTGTTGTTTATTTCTCTCTGGCTTCTTATAAGACTTTTACCATGAATTCAAGGGTTTGGTTATTATGTGTATTTATAAAGATACGTGTGCATTTACCTTACTTGACATATATCCTGCCTTCTCACCTCTTCTTCCAGCTGCAAGATGAAAGTTTCCCACAGCTGTGTTGTTTTTTACTCCTAGGCTTCCAAATAAGCTCATATTCTTTTGTCTTTTAAGTTGTGCTTTGTTTTCTTTGTTGTTTTCTTGCATTGATAGGTTTTATGTCTGTGGCAGAGAGAATCAGGAGAAAACCATCTATACCATCTTCTCTACATATTTTCAATAATGTCTTATTTTTTACTGAAATATTTAAATTTTGGGTGTAATATAAATAGTAATTGTTTACTTCAAACTTTAGGTTATTAATCTCTACTGACTTGCGTTTTGAAGTTGTTTTCTAACTCTTTGCAAATCTCTTAATCGTACTGGAATCTTCTTGCTAGCTAATTGTTAATTTTACACGGGCAATTAAGGCATCAAGAAAAGACTTCGCAGCCAGAGGTACTGGAGTCAGAGCTGCCAAATGCCATGACTCGTTAGAGAAACCTCCAGGAACAGGTGCTGGCTGTAAGGGCACAAGTGCAGGCACTGACCAAAAACGGTCAAACTGGGGCCTGCCCTACAGAGAAGGGTCTCAGCTTGCTGGAGGTAAAAGACCAGCTGCTGCTCATGTACCTCGTGGATCTGAGCCACCGCATCTGCCCAGAACCTCGGGAGGGTCTTTCCGTTGACACGCTGCAGTTTTGAGCCTGGTGGAGATTAGCACGGCTTTAGAAAGGCTTCGTCTTCTGGACCAGAAACTGAAAAGCTGGTCAAGACCGCAGTGACAGCCGGCCTCAGTGAGAATGACCCACTTGGTTTTAAACCTCATCCCGGCAATCTGATGAGCAAGTTGAGCTCTGAGGAGGAAGAGAAAGATGAAGCAGAGGACGGGCGGCCTGAGGCTTCAGGGAAGAAATCTACAGAAGGAGCCTCTGAGAGATACGTCCCGCCACGCTTGGTCCTGGTGCGTCGGGATGAAACAGAAGCCGAGCGAGACAAGCAGCGTCTGGAACGAGCCAAGAGGCGGGCACCGAGCATTTCCGTCCCTGGGGAACTTCGGGAGCAGTACGCAGATGCCCGGAGCAGCCCCGCGGCGCTCGCCACACGCCAGAGTCAGGGGCACCGGCCCAGGGTTAGCTCACGGCGGCGCGTGCGGGCGTCGGGGAGCGATGAGCTCACAGCGTCATTCCCGCACACACCTCCGGGACGTCAGGGCTGACCGCGGACGGGAGCAGCCGCTCAGCTTGATGAGGAACAGAATCCTGCTAAGAAGCGAAAGAAGTTATCGAGAAAAGGGCGGAAGAGAAAAGGTTTTCGGAGGCGGCGATGATTATGCGTACACATGTTTGTGGTACTTTTTCTCATTCCTGGGATATTTCTAATTTCATTGTACGCTAGTTTTTTCTCTTTGAAATTCATTACTCATTCACTTTGAACATATGGGTAGATCTTTGCTAATAAAATTGATTTTGCTTACGAAAAAATAGAGAAGTTTTAACTTTTGAAAAAAAATTTTTTTTTTGAGTCAGGGTCTCGCTTTGTAGTTCAGGCTGGCCCTGAGCTCACTGTGTAGCCCAGGCAAGCCTCCAACTCAGCAATCCTCCTGCCTCTGCCTCCCGAGTGCTGGGATGACAGGTGTGAGCCACCACGCCTGGCACTGTGCTAGGTGGTATTGATGGCTGGTGGGCGTGGGTCACCATGCCCAGCGTTGTATGTGGTTTCCAGAATCGAACTCAGGACCATTGCGCTTGCGAGGCAGGCACTGGAACCACTGAGCTAAATCTCCGGCCCAACTTTTGAAATTTTTATGTCTGTTAATTATATTAGTTTCCATTTTAGGACTTTCATAACAATGTTGAATGGCAATATCAGATAACTCAGTGTTTCCTCTTCTATATTTAGGAGAAAATATTAGTTATTTCACAGTTGAGTGTTAAGGGCAGCTATAAAATCTTGATTAATTTAGTCAAGTAAAGATGCACTATTCTATTTTCAATGTGCTGAAGTGTTTTTTGATATAGAAAAATTTCTTGAATGGATGTAGAAACTTTACAATTGTTCTTTATATATAATATATATAATATATAATACAATATATACTATATATTATGTAATATATATTATATATAGAGAGAGAGGCAGAAATGATATAAAGTCTACCTTTATTTAATTTATTATTTTGAAGAAATGTATTGACAAACTTTAGAACTTGATAGCAATATGCATAAAAATAGCTTCAAATTACTATCATTTTAAAGAGATTTCTGTCCATATATATAATACTCATTATTCTGAAATTTTAGTGATATTTTAATTTTATATAGTATCAAGATAATTCTAGTCTTAATAAGTTGGAAAGGGTTTTCATGTTCTATTTCCAGAAAAAGATTAGTAGAATTAACATTATTTTATTCTTAAATGTTTTACAGACTTTTTTTTAATGTAACCTCAAGATTTTATTGTTTTCATAGAACGGGGTCGCTCAGCCCTTTTTCTTCTGATCTCCTTCCAGATTAAACCACATCCATGTCCTAAGAACCAGTGTTCCCACCGTTCTTCAGTTGGGCTCACCACACTCCAGCCTCAACAAAACACTCTTTGTAAGCCTGTTAGTTATTTATCTCTTGCAGCTGAGACCAAATACCTCCTACCCAAAGTTAAAAGGGAGAGGGCTTATTTGGCTACAGGTCAGAGATATTTCAGTCCATGGTCAGCTGGTTCTGAGGCTGGGGTGAAGAAGAGACACAACATGGCGGCCAAAAGGCAGAAAGGTAACAAGAAAGCTTGACAACCTCTTCCCGCCCCTTTTGTTTTGCTCAGACTACGCAGGTTAGGCCAGGGCCAAACTCATCACCCCCGGGGTTTAGTGGTTTAGTAATCATACCCCCTTAATCCCAGCATCAAATATTCCAGAATGAAGTACCTCTGAAAAGAAAATCCCACTTCATCTTCATGAGGCACAAAGCATAGGAGTAGCTCTGGCCTTCTTCAAAAACTGACTTAGTCTGTTCACCACAGCCAGTCATAGCACCGCCATCCCTGGGCGTCCAGAGAATCCATGCCTGTCTTGTGCTGTGCACCTTTGTGGGGTTGGTGCTTGCCCTACTTCTTTTATTTTTTATTATTTAGTTTATTGGTACACTTTAGGTAGAAGTCATGATCTCATTCATGATTGAGAATGTGTGCCTGTGCATTGTGAGACCCAAGTTGGCATAAAAACAGCCATTCTGTTAAAACCTCCACTTTGTGTCTTGTTGCCTCTCTGTAAACCTAGGACTCCTCTCCCAGCCATAGATTGTATAGGTGTCCATAGGCGCACACGAGCAGCCTGATGCTTTTAGAACACTAACTACTATTATTGGCTTCCGTAAAGACGCGCTTCTGCAGAGAAATGCAGAGAAACCTCCTACTAACAAATTTTGCCTTTAAATACTGTGTTTTATTCTAACTCAGGGCCCTTCCTTCTCAACCTGCCCTTGGGAGAATGGACCCCTGCTGGATAATAAAGCTCTTGGTTGGACTTTAAAATCGTGTAGTGTCCCGAGAGATTGCTGCTCGGTGGGACTTGGTCTCAACATATATATGGTCTATAAAATATACTATATAATTATTATATTATTAATAATTAATATAACTATATATATATATATTTTTTTTTTGAGACAGGGTCTCTCTTTATAGTTCAGGCTGGCCCTGAGCTCACTATATGGCCCAGGGAAGCCTCAAAATCAGCAATCCTCCTGCCTCTGCCTTCTAAGTGTTGGGATTACAGGCGTGAGCCACTACTCCCTGCTATGTTTAAATTTTTACTCTTAAATTTAACTTCTTAAATTTAACTTCTTAAGATGCATCCAAACAAGTTTGATACTTTATATTTTTCCCTTTCAGATAAAACAACATTTTAAATCTCCCATGAGACATTCTTTATAAGATGTATAGTTTGGTTTCCCAATACTGGGAATTTTCTAGATACCTTTTATGTTATTAATTAATACCTCTGCAATAGTCATAGCATGTGCTTTATTTTTGGTTGATGACATTTTTAGCTCTTCTGTCTTTACTGATTTTCTGAATATTGATTGATTACTGATGAGATGATTGACATTCTTTTTGTATTGGTATGTATACCTTGCTTTTCACTGTACTGTGAGATCTTGCTCATATGTCATCTTTTATTGTAATCTACATTATCACTAGATGTGTTTTTGATCAGTTATTATATTGAAAATTCCATAATCATGTACAGTTTATTTCAAAAATTATATAAAGGACCATAGAGCTCCTGATTGGTAATTGGGTCTTTTTATTCCTGATATCTCATAGTTTTCTCCATGAATGTTAGAAAAAATTGGTAAATAAGAAATTTTAAATCAAAATTTTATTGTATAAATAGGGCAAATTTTCCACATACACTATATTTAGAACCAGCAGTAACCATGAGCATTTTAAAGTACTTAAGTTTTTCCTAAAATCTTAGGACATAATTTGAGCTTTCTTCTGGGATCACTAATGGCCTTTGATTTTTAATGGGGAGTTGGCATAGACCTTTTTTTCTGTAATTGAACCTTTATGTTGAATCTTTATTATTCATGTTATATAAATGAGACTTAATGCATATGTATTTTTGTCTTTTACATTAATCAATGTACTGATTTTCTTAATATACAATAGAAACCAAAATGTGAATGTCACTCAGGTTATTGTCATTAATATGTCCATCCCCTTACACTTGGTCACACAGAAATATTTTTCAATTAAATACTAGGGTGCTATAATATTACCTCAGCACAACACCCATAGAATTATGTATAAGTCAGTAAGGGAATAAATGTCCTGTTCAATATTGCCATTGGAAGTTTAAATGCTGATTTTAGGTTTTTGAAGGCTAGAAAACTTCACATTTGGCAAGCTCTAAACCAACAGTGAGCTTGAACAGAAATGCATTTTTATAAATCTGCTTTAATTTGTCTCCTTACATATTAACAGAGGTCAAGACATTGAGTAATATTTTATATAGTTGTATATTTTAAAATTCACTCATTAGAAATGTCTCATTTATGATTCTTATAGTAGCTTGATTTGTTCTAGGTTGTTACTTCTTGATGTTGCATAGTTTTTAATTATTCCTCTCCCTGTATGTATTAAAATAGAAAATCTCAAGTGATGACAATACCAGGCAGCTTTATTTGCCCTTGTAATGGATTGTGGGAAGAGCATTGTTAGACCACTGGCAAAATAGAAAGATGGATTTAATTTGCATCAAATAAATATATGAAAGTTAAATGAATCAAAGATGCAAATACATTATTAACATTCAACTAAGTATGTTGCAGAATTGTTTTAGTTCTAAGTATTCAAGCCCATTAGCTCATACAGAAAGAAATATGGCTATTCTCCAGCAGGGGATGTGTCATGTCAAAATATCACTACTTTGAATGTAAGATCAGGATGTAAAGCACATGTTATGGCCACTGCTTTTTTACTCTTCTATGTAATGTACTAACTCATAAGCATAGTATTTTCCTGCTTTAGTTTCCTTGGGGGGGGGGGAAGCATGTCTTAGTTTCTGTGAGTTAGGCAAAGGATAAATTAGAATGTTAGCAATTTGAAGCAAAACCTTGTAAAAGCTGACTGAACAAAAGCCTTCACTGCAAAATTCTGAGTGACAAAGTTTTTTTATAGTTTTCAAAAAATTTATTTTTTCTTAACTATTTGCTATATTGGGGGTTAAATTGTTTTTCTGTATCTAAGTAAATAGGCTTAAAACCTGATCCTTACTTTAAGAAAATGGGTTAGATAATGTAAATAACCAATTCAGTAACACTGTTTAAAGCATAAATTCAACTAATCAACATTTGCTTATCAGTACTGATATCCCCTGAGGAATATTAGTGTTTGCTAATCTTTTCAAAGTCTCTTACTAAGGTAAGAAATATTAGTTCCTAATATGATTTCTTTGTAATGATATAAAAGCATAACTCCAACACAATGTTTTTAGTTTATACTTGAGGAACTTATTTTTGATGAATACCTCCAGGTGTAATTGATTCAGGATTTATTGTTCTGAATAACATGAGAGTAATTTTTGCTATTTAACTCAACTTAGAGATATAATATGCCCTTCAAGGTCACATACTCAGTGTGCTAACTTCCTTCCACTAACACACACTTCCTGAAAGTATCTCCAAAGTATAATAGTTGTATTGTTTTCTCTTCAACTGCAAGTGCTTCACTTATATTCAGTTTTGCAAACACCCTCAGCAAGTTTTATTCAACAATTTTATAACAAATTTTTGGAGTGTACTATTATTTGAAACTAATTCACTACATAATGTACTGTACAATACAATTTAACAATTATCAAAATATTGCTCCAAATGAAATCTAAAATAGAAACAATACACAATTTATAATACATATATAATGTCAATATTTGTATCAGTCAGCTCTCTGTCACTATGACATAATACCCAACACCAAAAAGTTAAAAGGAAGATTAATTTATCATTCCAGGATACCAGTCAATAAATAGTTTCCTGTGATATTATTAAAACATTACTGATATGTTTTTAAAATGCCCCCTAGGATATGATTCTGCATATACATACCTTGCTCAGAGAACTACCTCCTAAGGCTTCCCTCTGTTCTTCAACCGGAAGAGTGAGCCAAGGAACTATAATACCCTCAAGCCCAGATAAAGTGTCTCCTAGTGAAGCCATAGTTCAAACCCTATAAGTAAAATAAAATATTCCTCCTTTGTTTTGTGAAACTGTGTGCCTAATGGTAAATGTCCTATTGTGCCACAGTTATTTATTCATTTCTCTTGTTTATTAATGTTTCTCTTATTTACAGATATATTTTTCACTCTGTAATACTCTGCAATAACTTCTCAAAGATCTATAATACTATATATTAAAAGTGTTAGTTGCTAAATAAATGAGTCAGATATTTTTGTATTTTAAGGTTTACATTCTATTCACTTATTTCTATTTTTCCTCAGAACTGCTGGATTCAGACATACACATAAAACATGCATGAAATCCAGTCCTTAATGTTCATTATTTGCTAAGTGGGTCCAGTTTGGACACTCATTTATTATTACTGGTTTATTCAGATAACATTACATTATTTCCCTTACATAAGAAAAAGCTCATCATTTGTAATCTTCTGCTTTGATATCAATAAGCAAAGCTTATTGTACAAAAAAATAGTCACTGATAGTGTTTTGTTAACATTTTAATAGGGAAAACACAGAAAGGATAGATTTAATCATAGGAACATAATGGCCTTTTATTAGGTACTGGAGACATAAATTCTAACATATATAATACTTGGAATTTATACCAAAAGGAATACATCTTTCAGTATGTGTTTCTTACTTCATATTCAAATGTTAATGAATAAGAAATACCTAAGTAGAAGAATATAAAACACTAGGCTAGCTTTTATCTGATTCACATTACAGCAAAAATCCCCTGAGTCTCATAAATTACAATTTCAGAAAGTAGAGTTCTATTTGAGAGTACTGTAAGTTTTTATGAGTGATTTTCCACTTCTTTTTTTATTATCATTTTTGTTAAATTCTTAAAAATGAATCAGAAGAAATATAGGGAAAGTACATTCATTTCCCTCTACCTATCATCTATTAACCAGTGGCAAATTGGGTATCTTGAGTTTCCCTGGACTTTTAGATATAAAAACAATGACCTGCAATCACTTAGAAATTTATTTGAGATCTTAGATAATGGGTATCTCACAGCTTGGTTGTAATTTTGTTGCAAAGCTGAAAGGCTGTCTTTCGAATTATACATATTTTATTTTAAATTCCAGCTAGCACATTAAGGATATAGTTTTGGAGACATACTTTGAATCCTAGCATTTAGTCTTGCCTGCTATAATGACAGAGAGAGAGAGAGAGAGAGAGAGAGAGAGAGAGAGAGGTAACAGAACAGTTCTATGCAGACACAGTAATTTATAGAAGAGATAGAATTTACACCCACCATTTACCAAAATACTAAAGAACCTAATCAACCTACCTGTGTTTACATCTTAACATATTTGTGGACTGAAGATGTTGAGAAGTTATTGCTCACAACTGGGAGTTAAATTTGTATGTTGAAGTAATCAGATTCCTTCAGGATTAACATTTTATGATTTGCTGATCCTTTTAGTTTGTTGCTAAACATAACTTTTAAAATTTATTGAATCCTCCTTTGTAGGAAAAGAGCAATTGATCTGAGCCTGAAAACTTCTTAGCTTTGACTTGATGTTTTGTACAAGAGTTCCAGTTAAGATCTAGAGCTACCTGACATGACAGGAGGATGCTGTGTAGACTTCAGTCAACCTCAGAGTGGTTTTTTACTCCTGGGTCAAGACATCAAAGTACAGTAGAATTTAACAATGTTTTATTTAGAATGCAGTAAATTTCTCTTGGTCTTAGTTTTTTAATTATAATTCTGAATTTTGAGTATGAAATACCAAGAAGCAGTAGATACTATTAGTTTTATAAAATAAACTGACAGAAATGTTTTAGTGAAAACAATATTTTATCAATAAGAAGTAGCAATAATGAAAAACTGAAAGAAAGAAAAACTCAAGACCAAGACTTCTATAGTGTTACTAAATTTGAACCTACATCACTGTGTGTTAACATCTGAACAACTTTCAAGGGGAGAATTAAACTACAATTAAGAGTTATACCAAGTACACTGAATTTCTAACTTGAGTATTCTTAAGATAAAAAAGTTACTCACCTAACTGAGAGGTTTTCCTTTGTTCTAACATTTATTGATATATATTTGGAAAAATATTCAGAAATTTTATGTAGAGGAGTACCAATTTGAATTTAGTATCTCATTAATTGTTCTCTGATTTCCTAATATTTCCACTTTGTTATAAAATAATTATTGGCTACTACAGATAAACAAAACAAAACAAAAACCAAATCCCAAAAAAACAAAATGTACAGCCCTAGGCCCTTCCAATGGAATAGACTTTATGTTAATATGTGCGGTGTACTGAGCTTCAACTCTGTAAACTAATACATACGTGATCATTTTACGCTGTATCATACCCTTTGGAACTTCATGTATCCAATTGCCCTTTTTTGCTTTGTCTTGACCAAACTTCAATCTGGCCATTTCTCTCCAAGCTCCGCCCTCTTCCGTTTGCCCCCAGCCGGAAGAGCACTACCACGCAGACCAGTCCCTCATTGACATGCTTAGACAGCTCCAGCAGGCTGCATTTCCTGTCAAATTGTGCTAATCACACTCTTGCCTTTCTTCAAATTCTCTTTAGAAGTTTCCGCTAAGTAAGCTCTGCTTATTCCTCTCTGTAAAATAACTGTGCCATCACAGATGACAATTTAGGGGCAAATTTAGTAGTGCTGAATAAACTTTCATTTTTAGAAAAAAGATCCTCAATGATATGTACTTAGACTTGCTTCCAAACTTAAAAGCCTTTTGATACTATCTCTTTAATGCATGCACTGGGAGATGAGATTCTTGTTGACACAAGTTGTTCTTTTTTTTAGACAATTTTACGTGTTAAAAAATACTGTGCCTTGACATTTGCATAGATTTACAGTCCTTCCTTGGCAACTGACTTTCAGAAAAAAAAATCTTTTATAGAACTGTTTAAGTGACACAGAATCTTTTTACAGACACTGTCACATCTGACACAATGAGAAAATGTGTGACGATTTAATGTAGTGTGGAAAAACTGAAGAGAAAAATCAATACTGAAGAGGAAGACTGAGCACTCTTGTGTTTTTCACAATGAAATTTGGACTTAAGGACATTTAGATATATCGGACTTATTATCTGAGTCTTATCTCATTGCATTCAATAATGAAAAGGCCAACGCTAGAACAAAGAATCAGTAAATATGTCACCGAGCACAAAGCTTGACCTGAAAGGAGTTTGCACTTTTTTCTACTCAGCAAGTCTCAGTTTGAGAAAAAGATTTCAATAAAGTTTCTGAGGGACACAATATAATTAGGAGAAAATGACCTTGAGGTTTATACTGCTGTTAAAACAGCCACTTGGCAAATCATTGCAGGCATGAATGTCACTTTAAGATTGATGTTTATAGGAAAACTCTGAAAGCAATATATGAATGGAAACTTTGTCTTCTCACCATTTATGTTAAATCTGAGCTCTGAAAATCATTCTTTACCCTGTGATACTCAGGAAGCACATAATGGAATTTTACAAGTACAATAAAATCTTGGAAAGTGAGCATAATTGCTTCTGGAAATATGCCTGTAATCAAAGCATTTGTATATCAAAGCAAATTTTCTCATAATAAATAATGGAATCTTAGATGATTCATTGCAACACTTAAAATATTCATATAAAATTGACTACAGTCCTGAAATAGAATCCAAAATAATAAAGATAATACAACATATAAAGAAAAATAAACAAATTAACCTGTACTTTCCTTTGATAAACCTTGACAGCCAGTGTGAGAGAGACAAGAGAGAGAAGGACTGGGCTGGAGATTTAGCTCAGCGGTTCCAGCGCCTGCCTCATCCTGAGTTCAATCCCCGGTAACCACATATAATGCTGGATGTGGTGACTCATGCCCACCAGCAATCAATGTCACATACCAAAGTGCTGGGTGTGGTGGCTCACACTGTAATCCTGCAATCCCAGCACTCGGGAGGCAGAGGCAAGAGGATTGCTGAGTTCCAGGCCTGCCTGGGCTCCATAGTGAGCTCAGGGCCAGCCTGAACTACAAAGCAAGACCCTGTCTCAAAAAAAAAAAATATATATATATATGAAATGGACACACAGAAATGGATAATTCTACTGTGATCTTAAAAATACGTCCTAGCTTTTTGGAAACTACAGTTATATATTTAGAAGAAATGAACAGTAATGTGTCTATTGACTTTTAAACCATTAATAGAAAAATACTACAAATGTGCAACTTAGGTAATGTTTATATGAATATATAACTTAATAGTGGTTATGTGAAAACTATTCTAAAAAATTCATTTCCAGATACACATCTTAGAAACTCTCCCCATGTAATTTGCCACATTAGTAATACTATCACATTTTACACTGCTTTATTGTACTTCATGTATTATAAAATGTATGTATTTTCAGTATAAGTTAATGTTTGATATCTTTCTGTCTTTTGTCAGCACTGACAGTATTGAGAAATAAAATATTCCTCATTTAATGATCTACCTTGTTTAACAGTGATTTGGATTTGTGAGCAAGGCATACTGTCAGACTTACAACTCCTTGCTTGGATTTATGATATGTTTTTTGTTGGTTTTTGGTATAGTTCTGTGTATTTTGTTAATATAGCACTATTGTCTTATTTTTGTACATATTGTTTGTGCATTGTTACAACTTTTGTTGATTTTACTTTAGAGTATGTACTATAGTAGTATGTTCATATACATTACAGTATTGCATGCAAGAGTTATGGAAATGAAAGCAAAGTCATCAAGTTGACCATTCCTTTGTTCTGAATATTTAATGTACTTATTCTATATAAGTCCTCATCTAGCGAAGTATTCACTTAGTGACCTGGTCACAGCAATGAACCTCAGTTATTAAACAAAGGATGCATGCAGCCTATTGGATTTTAGACACATTCACTAAACAAGTTGTACAAATAATCATAGCAGACAAAAGAAGACAAATTTCTTCAAAATATATATTATTTCGGTAATTTCTGATTCTGGGGAAAGTAAGCTACCTAACATCTTTTGGGATATTGAGGCAAACGTTTTTTGTTTTAACATCCAAAAATATATATGGTTTTCCTGTTTTGATATGGAAGGGAGTGATTTGGAGCATAGGCTTTGAGACCTGTTGATCAGTTATGATGCAGGCTGAACAGCTGTGCCAAAGGGCAAGAAAAATTTATCTGTGCACTTTTCTTTATTGGACTCACTTCTAAGGACTATTTTCTTCCAACAGTTCTGCAGGTGATAATAAAAATGATTCATTTGAAGGTAAATAAATTGTCAGATATAAACAAACTCTTTAGACTGATGTTATCTTTGAAACTTTTTAATGCATGAAAATGTCTCAGACAGGTGCACCAGGGCCTCTGGAGGATTCTTTATACACTTCCAATCCACAAGAAGCAACTGAATAATCACCACTGTTATTCTTGGCTCTGTTTGTTTTATCTGTTTAATTTTCTTCTCACACTTCTGCCTGGTAAGTTCTTTTACTATAGACTTCACATCTATTTTAATCCTCTAAGATATTTACTGCAGAGCTGGACAGAGAAGTGGCTTCATTCATGCCAGGTTCACTGTCAAGGACACTTTGGCGTTTCCAGTGATTTTTACAGTCAAGTGGAATTTGATTCTACAATATTTTAGTGGTATTTAAATTTGATTGGTTCCTTGCAATGGGCTATAGAACCTCCTTCATTAAAGGAACAAAAATGCACCTTAAACCACAGCTTCTAGCAGTATCAGCTTTGTGATCAATGCCACCTTGAAAAATTCACAGAATCTGCTCAGATTTCAGGAGAGGGCGCATCAGGAAATATAGGAATAGATGCCTTGTCGATTTGTTGAAGAAAATATCTGGATCTCATCTGTTAATACAATCATGATGATCAATGAGGACTTTATGAGATCACCTGGAGTTCCTGAGTAATTTTAATCTATGTTTTTTTTTTTTTTGTGACACGTGAGGATCAGACACTTCAGGCAATATTGATTGTCTTGAACCCAACTGATGTGATTTGTTGTTGGCGGCTGTACTTTAAAGCTTATTGGAAAGGATGTGTTCTTAGGAAAAGCAAATCACTTTCATTGAGTTATTTTGATACTCTTAAAGAACAAAACAGACACTCCTCATTGAGTGACATACCTTTTTAATGATTTCTGGCATTTATGACAAGGTGTCTCGTTCGGACTTATGGCCCATGGCTCCAATTTATGAACTATTTTTTGTACAAGTCCATACATCTTGTCAATTGAGCCTTGATGTCATATTTTGTACAGGATTCCTTGTCTATACAGTCCTGTAGTCTGTGCCCATTGTGCTGTAATTTCATGCTTGTTACAAGTGACAATATTGCTTACAGGAGAATTAGCCAAGAAAATGAAAGCAAAGTTGTCAAGTTGGAGCCTCCTTTGACCATTTCTTTGTTCTGAATGTTGTCATATGCATACACTATGTGTAATTCCTAATTTAGTAACCAACCCCATGCATATTTCTTCCCACCTTTTTTGTTCTTATTCTCCACTAAATAACTTAGATATAGGCAATGACACTAGTATATTTTCTATTATAGGATAATTTCCATTTCCCTAATTTCATATAATTGGCCTCATAGTTTCGACTCCACTTTTGGTTTAATTTTTCAGGATAATGTTTTTGAGATTCATCAATGCTTCACCTTCATTCCCCTTTATTGTTGATGCATTTTTGCTTTCTTGGGTAAATGCAGTGAAGGAAATCAACAGGTCATATAATAAATCTGTTTGGCTTAGAAGAAATAGTCAAAATACTTCGTGAAAGATTCATATGATTAAGTCCTCTTCAGCAGCGGATGACAGTTATTCTACATTCCCAATTTTTAGTATATGATTTTTGGCATTTGGTGGGTGCAGGCTGGCATTTCTTTGAGTTCTTTATGGCATTGCTTTGATGGCCAGTGGTATGGAGGGCCTTTGTGCTTAACAGTCTTATTAAAACATCCTTTATTAAAAGATCTTTAAAGTTCTTTGCCAGGTTTTTAAAGGCTGACTTTTCTTTTGAAAGTTATTTCTTAATAGTTCTTTGCATATTGTTCATATCATTTTCCTATTGGATACATATACAGTGAAAAAAACTGCTTCTTCTGCATTGCAGGTGGTATTTGCATTGTGAAAAATGTTTTCACTACTGCATGTGCTAAAACTGTTGTAGAGTTACATGTTTTATTTATAAATCTTGCATAACATTTCAAAACATTTTTTCTGAAGCTGTGAGTAATGTTAGCTTATCATCTATTTTAAATTGTATAGGATTTGTATTAATGATAGTTCATTTTTCCTGGTCTAGCCAGTTATGGATACATTTGTTGATTACACTGTTTTCAATCTCTTTAATGGCACTGGTGTATTGTCAAGAAAATCTGGTCACCTATTATGGATCTGTTTCAGGACCTTCATTCTACTTCATCAGCATATGTTTATCTTTTACAAAAAGCACATTTTCTTATTTACATAGATTATAGTATGACTTTATATTATGTAGTTTAGTTCCTTTAATTTTCTCTTCATTTTCAAAATTATGGTGTTTTACAGATATTTTTTTCAAATTTATTTTAAATTTTCAAACCGGTTTGCAATATTTTTTTAAATGATAACTTACTGGGAGTTTGATTGAGACTGAAGTAAGTGAACCTTGGTCTTATATACAAATATGATTCTTAAGTTAATTTAGCATCTATTACTTCCTTTAAAAATAATATTTTAATGTTCAACTCTTGCATAAATAAACCACTCATATTTGTTAATACTATCAATTATTTGTTTCATTTTAAGTGTTAAGAGTCTTGAGCTTTTTGTATTGCCACTGACATATATAACCTACAAATTTTATGCATAAGAGATCATTTAACATGTGAATAACACAATTTTATATTTGATTTCCTATTTGTGTTTCATTCATGATCTTTTCCTTGCCCAGTTTTATGTATTAAGACCTGTAGTGGAGCATCAAATAGAAATGACAAAAATGAAAATCACTACTAGATTATTTTACCATTTTATTACTAAAAATGATGTTAGTTATTGACTTTCCATAAGAACTAAAAGTCTAAATAAAACCTATGAAATAGTTCAAAAAATCATAAATTATAATTATATGTGAAATTACTAGAAAAGAAAGCTGCATTATAATAAATGAGATAGTTGTGCTTTGAATACATCAAGAATTAGAGAAAATGGTAATGAATAAATATATGCCAGTAAATTTGATGATGAGTAAAAGAACTACTAAAGTTTATTCAAAAAGAAGCAGATACTCTGAATAAAATGATAGTTCATAAAAGTTTTGCATTCATAGATGAAAATGCAAAAAAATTAGGAACTCCTCTGGATTCCACTGGATTGTGTAAATCAATCAAATGTTAATAATTAATTATAAGCACCACATAACCTTTTCTAAGAAAGAATAAACATTTAATAATAGAGATGCCCTTCATCACATGTGATCAGATGATCATATTTTTGTTCTTTATTCTATTAAGAGCACAGATACTTTATTTTTATTTTTGAGTATTCCCATCACCTTTCCCTTAGACCTGCAGGAAAGTCTTATGTTACTCGGGATACAAGTTCTTTGGTTCTAACCCTTTCATGAAGGAGGCTTTGGAGTTATTTTCCTAACCCATTTCTTTCACCTTCCTCCACACTGTTTGTTGTAGCTAAACCCTTCTTAGTCTCTCTCCTGGCTGTGCCCCTTTAAGAAACCATAGCAATGCATAGACACAGGTGATGTAGGTGACACAGGTGACACAGACCAATCATACATTGATAAATGCTGCTTCTGCCCTTGCATCCAATCGTATCCTGCTGTAAACACTGCAGCTGCCCTCTATCCAATCACATCCCAAGGCACCCTATATGAATACGGGTAACATCTGTGATGAAAAAACTAATAAAGAAGCTTACCAACCACGCGGGGCCCCCAGTTGCTGAATTCTGCATCACCACTCACCCTCCCAAGGCCGTGGGATTACAGAGATGGCACGGTAACCGGACCAGGATGGATTACAGTTTCCAGCACTTAGCAGAGCTGTACCAAGAAGCCACTTGCCGAATGCATCTCATTCTGCCTCTGCACACTGAGACACTGAGACACTGAAAGCTTTAGATTAACTTCCCAGATAGAAACTTCAATTTCAGCATAAAATATTAATGATATTTTTACTAAAAGTTACACTTAAACTTGAGATGATAACTGCGAGTTTTCAAAAAATTAGAATAATAGATGAATGAGTAAAATGAATCCAGGCAGGAGCACAGGTTCTAGATGAGATGAAGAACATGAGAGAAAATTTTAAAAAACAGCAATGGCTATTGCATGGACTCAGTGTAGCTGTTTTTTATTTTATTTATTTTTTTTAAGAAAACTAAAGATATATAGGAGGGTAGGCAGAGTAGGAATGCCAATAAAAGATCAATATTTGGAAAACATGATTATGGGAAATGTGATTATCTCTTTTTAATGGATAGTTCTGGAAATTGAACCTAGATGCAGGGCATGCTATGAAGCATTCTACCACAGAGCTAAATTAGGAGACAAAATGTGAGTGATCAGATAAGGAGACAGAGGGAGGAGCATCACCAAGGATGATATCATCTGTTTGAGCCTGGAAACTGAGTGAGTCAGAGTCCTGGTCTTTAAAACTGAACTCTAAGGAGGGAAAATTTTATCTGAGACAGCTTGGTGACTCTGAGTTTATGATGCTCTGATGCTAAGGGGCTGAATTTATGAGCCTTAGAAGAGAAGGTGATATTTTAGCAGGAAATAAAGACCTGGGAAGAACACATTTAGCAAAGAAATCTAACTGTGTATAACGATGTTAGTCCTAAGGAAATTTAGAGGAGAAAATTTGTAGTGTCAAGTTTATTATTCTAAAGCATGGTGCTTAGTAACCATAGGATTAAGAGAAAGTCATGTGGCTTTTTGAGTTTCATATATATCACCTGTAAAATGCACAGTCTGAGTGACAGGATACATTGCTCTATTATACAGTGAATCCAAGACTCTTCTTATTGTATCAGCACCATGTTACAGTCAACAAATTACATGTATTCATAGTGGCCCAGCAGCTTCTGGATCAAGTATTTTCTATTCCTAATATCATATATATTTATGTAATGTTGCATTTGTGCCAAAGGAATACTAGTATAAATTATTTTCATTCTCGGTAATTATTGTTCACATTTGTCTGATACTTTCTAAAGATGGTAGAGATAACATATGCTTATCAATCATATTCTCTATGTCATACTCTGGAAAGGGGACACTGAAAGCAGTACTTACTTCCCAGAAGGACTGACTCATCATAGAAAATCATAAAACTTTTCAATATCTCTACTGACTTTTAATTTTCATTTCTTAATTTTACCCCTCAAGCTTTAAAAAGAGTAACATTTATGATTAACATAGGCCACATTTATTCAACATTATATTGCATATTATTGTAACTAACAATGATTATTAAAAATTCAGTCAGAAGTGGTAAGGGTTAAATCTGAACTGTCTCCCTAAGAGTGAAGAGCTAGTAATCAACTTTCAGAGCCATTGCTTTTCCAATGTTATATTCTCTGAAAAGAAAACTCTAGACTATTCACAAAGTTTAGTTGCTTTTGTGAATGCCATCTGGTTCATCTGTTCAAAAAATCACTTTCATTATATTTCAAGTCCAGAGTCTCTTTTCTTTGTCTGTGACACTTTTTTCTTTTCCAGTGAAAGAATCCACACCAATTTTATGGTGTTTTCTTCCCCCTATTTTCTCTTATAGAATTCTTCATTTTGCCATGGGGAAAGCAGCACAAGAATTACTGGTCAATTGACAGTCCATTCGCTTTTGTAAGTCACATTTCATTCCTTCCTTTACAATTCTGGAGAATTTTCTAGGAGGGAGGACATCCTATTTCTACTCATAATCAGCATGTCTTTGTTTGAGTTAACAATTCTAGCCATGAAATGTCTTTGTTGAAGAGTAACAAACAGTAGTAACAATCTTTAGGAGGCTTAAGTGTCTAAAAAATTATGAAAAGTTCCAGTAATTTTTAGACAAATTTTGTTTTAAACTGAAAGACTTGCTAAGTAGCTAATTTACTGTTTGTTGACATGTATAGCTTTTGAAGAAAACTAATTGTAAAAATGATGGTCTCAAATTATAGTTTCTCTCTCTCTCTCTCTATATATATATATATATAATATATAATGATTAATTATAAATAATACTGAAATGATACAAACCAGTGATGTTTGTACAGTATGACAAATTAGACTCCTACTTACCTCTTTATATCAAATTTTTTGAAAAGTAAGCATGCATAAACTTCACTTTTGTAATTTCTACATGACAGTAATTTCTAAAGTGACAGTACAAGCATGCACACAATAAACACTAAACATTTTTTTCAGAGCAATCACCATCCATTTATTGGAACATCCTCTTCCTAGTCTGTTGGACTACTATGAAGACCATAGTAAAAGCAGGAGATAAAAATAGGAGGATAGTGAAAATAGGAGAAAGAATGCCAGAGTTTTATGAGTGATTAAGCACAATTAGAAATTTACAGGACAAAGAAAGCAAATTATTAAGAAAAGTAGCTGTTTCATGTGTAACACAAATGCATACTTCATGTTAATTCATAAGTACATATTTCATTGCTATAAATGTATATATATATATAATAAATTGCATATTTAAAACTTTTATACCTGGAGTTGAATTTTTGTATAAATAGAAGAGACACAATAAAGGTTGGTATGAAGTGATCCTCAATAAATCCACTGCCTTATGACAGCGTCACAATGGACAGCCTGGATATAAAATAATAGTAGTAGTGATAGTATTTAATTCTGATGGATAAACATAGTGAGAATGGGTTCTAAGGGATCAGAAACCCTAGTGTGAAATGTTTATGCCACACCATTGTTGGTCGCCTCAGCAAGAACAATGAACTGACAGCACAGAGTGTTGCCTTATTCTGAAGTCAGGGGAATGACAGAGCCACCTGAACGATAAAATAGAGATGAAATTAGACCATGAAAAGGTGGATAAAAACAAGGAGGACTTTAACAGCAAATAATAAAAAGATGTAGCATCTTCCCAAAGTTCTTTTGCTTCTTTTTCCAGACAGCAACAGGCACACAACACTCTTTCATTTTATTCTTATAAAAGATTCTTATTCTTCTAAAAATATTACAGTGATATTTTTCAAAAAGTAATTTGTGAAATCAGTTAAAGGACTTCCTGTGGAGAAAGTGGACAGTTAATAAAAATTACTATAATAATCTTTTCACAAAGAGATTTGTTTCAAAAACTCTTTTCCATCATAAAAATTCATAAATTAAGGATAGATAATATAAATCCATACTAAAATCCATTTATATAATTAAAAATAGTATTTAGAAACAAAAATTATTTCAAAAATGAAATATAGGCACATTTTGACAAGGGTAATGTATCAAATTAATTTCTTCACAAGTTTCATGCTTTTATATTACTGATAGAACCAAACTGATATTACATTAACATTTTTTTCAGGCATGCAAACTCTAGTGTTTCCCTTTCACCTACCCCTCAAAAAACAAAACTAAACCAGCACTCGGGAGGCAGAGACAGGAGGATTGCTGAGTTCGCGGCGGCTTGCCTGGGCATCATAGTGAGCTCAGGGCCAGCCTGAACTACAATGCGAGACCCTGTCTCAAAAAGCAAAAACAAAACAAAACAAAACAAAACAAAAAAACTAAAGGTAAAAATCATTTAAAATGAGTGTTTATA
>PVIC010019637.1:0-30352 GCA_004025085.1 Thryonomys swinderianus
TGCTGGTGCCCGCCCAGAGGTGCCACTGCTCCCCGGTGCCCCTCCTCTGACTGTGTCCCTGCTGAAGGGAGCCACCTCACTCTGAGACGGCAGGGAGGTCTTTCCCCACCTGCCCCAGGGGCAGCCACAGCTGATGACAGGAGGGTGTGTGGAGATGGGGGAGCCCTCCTCCCTGGGAGGACCAAACTGCGATTCGGTCCCCATTCCAGAGCTCCGTGAGACCCGGCTGAGACGGGCTTCCCACAGACCACAGCAGGGCACCTGCTGTCCTGGCCTCCTTGAAAAGCCTCCCTTAACAAGCCAAGTGCAAAGGTCACCATCTCAGACTGTGTTTCGGGGGCTCCCAGGAATACCCCCTCCCCTCAGCACTGGGCCCCTGAAAGGCTTCTCACTCCCCGGAAGAAAGTGGGGACCGGAGAACTGCGGGCACTTGCCCAGCAGTTGGCAGACCCGCAGGCACAACACTGCTGTCCTCTAACAACAGCTGGTGGCGCTGGAAGGCACACAACCCCTGTGGTCCATTCCCACTTCCTAATCATCACACAGGCCTCAGCGGGACGCCCGGGTCTTTCCACTGACCTCATGACCTTGGACGAGCCTCCTGACCTGTCTAAAATCGACTCCTCCGTCACTCTGCCTCTGCCGTGGGGGTGGGGACAAGTCTTCTCAGGGTCCAGAGGACCTGTTAAAGTGGGAGACAGTGTTAGCGACAGGCCGGCCCCACCACAGACTTTCTCCTGCAGGGTCAGGACTGAAGCCATTTGGACAGCAAGCACTCTCCTCCCTCATGACGGGCGCGGCTTCCAGCAGCCTGGAGGCCTGGCCCGTGTCACTGAGGAACTGGGTCGGCAAACCCTGGCGCTGGGGCAGTAGGTGCCAAGTCTGGGTCTGGCTCCCTCATCTTCAGCCGCATCCACAAGGCACACGCGGTCACGACCCCTCCTACGGGAGGCGTGCTCCATGCTCGCCCCATCCTGGACGCCGGCACACAGTAGGTGTTCAGAAAAGCACTGAGGCCCAGGCTGGCCCTTCCGGAAGGGAGGGGAGGGGGTCATGGATCATCCTGGACGCTGCGTGGGATGTATGGGTTCTGGCCCAACAAAGGTTGATTCGTATTGAATCCTCTTTTTTACTAAGTAAAGTGGGCTTTCTTCATGTCTGAATGGAAAGCACATACCCTCAGCACCCTATTGTGGAAAAAAAAATCAGGCTTTATTGTAAAAACGATTGTGCCAGATTTAAAGCAGGGATTAAAATCGAGGCTTGTTAAGAGTGGTCGTTAATACATCAGGCTTTTCCTGTGGCTGAGGAAGGAAGCTATTCCTGTCCCCTCCCTGAGGCAGGCAGAGAGCTCAGTGGGGTGCAGAGCTCTGCGAGCCCCAGGACCCCCATCACTGGGGGCAGCAGTGTGAAAAATGTAGGCGCCCTCCTCGCAAACAGAAAAGAGGACATATGGCCTGCTGGAGGGTATTTATTCTTATCTGAAAATATATTTATAGATGAAGGTTCACAAATGCATCTGTTTTAAAGCCCCTGTAGTTGCACATTTAGCTGCAAGTCTCCCCACTTGCAGTGTATGCCCAGGAATTCTGGAACCCAGGGGGAGCACACCAGGCCTCACATTCCTAACAAGACAGCCCAGCCTCCTAAGACATTCATCAGGGAGGAAAGACTGACTTCTGGTGACCCAGCAGTGAGTAGAGAAGGCACTGAGGGAAGAAGAGAGGCCAATAAATATCCCATCTTTGGATACTTTTATCCCAGAAATGTTGACGAGTGAGACCTTGTCCCTCAGCAGCCCCCAAGTCACCTTCACAAAAGCTGGTCTCATTTCTAGGGCCAAGGGGCTCACAGAACAGGAGACTCACCCTTGTCAGGGAGCAAAAGAAATGAAGAAAAAAGAACATTATATGGAAAGGGCTGTGGAGTAAATCTCAAAAGGTGCCAAGAGCCAAACTTGGACTGAGGTGAGGAACGAGATAAATAACAAAGGTATTTATAACAGTTAATCTTGTCAGCTGATTGGATTTGGAAAGACCTAAGAAATTAGATTAAACACACTCCGTTGTGTCTGTAGGGTAGCTCCCAAGATGATTGATGTGTGGCACAGCAAATAGGGCAAAGACCCGCCCTGAATGTGTATGGCGTCCTTCCACAGGGTGTGAGCCAGGATGGAACAGGAAGAGGGGGAGAAAGTTGGCCAGCACCAGCTCCTCCCCTCTGTCTCTGCTTCCTGGGTGCCGTGAGGTGAGCAGCTTTGCTCTAGCGGGACCCAGGAGCCAAAATAAACCTTTCTTCCTTTAAACTGTTTTCTCAAGTATTGTGTTACAGTGATGAAAAGCTAACACAGAATCGAATTCTAACCTGAAGAGCAAAATCACGATCCATGAGTCCGTACTGATACAAAAAGATAAAACTGAATAAGAAAAGTAACAACACTTCACTCTCCGTCGTAACCCTAGAAGGGAAATAGACCACCTCAGTGGTGATCGCCAAAGATCCCTCCAAAGGCTAAAATTAGGGAGTGTAAGTTTAAACAAGAACAGCAAATAGATGTACCCCACCCAGTACTGACAAATTATAAAGGGAAAACAGCTGTGGGGAACCCCAGTAAAGACCACCTGAACCAAGAGAGAAAGGAACATCACTAGTTGTGTGAACCCAGTATGGGCTGACATTGTGTACAGGTGATAGAAATCCTTCTGCAGTCACCCAGCCCCCTTTGTGACTCTATAGTAGACTCAGGAAAACACTCAACTCAAATCAGAGATAGCCTACAAAGTAACCGGCAAGTGTCCTCCAAGAACTTCAAGATCATGAAAGCCCAGGAAGCAGCCCAGACTGGCAGAAACCGGGCAAAGACACCACAGACGTAAAGGCAACATGGTGTCCTTGACCGGATCTTCAGATTGGAAAAGGAAATGCGTCAGAAAACAGGAAGCTAGAATAAATACTAAAGTTCAGCAAATACATGGTAAGAAGACTGATTTCCTAATTTTGATAAATGTTTTATGATTATGGGAGACTGTAACATTAAAAGAAATTGGGTGAAGGGCACATGGAAACTCTTTGGACTAGTTTGTCATTCTTCATTAAACCTAAAATTAACTGAAGTAAAAATTTAATGATGCGATAGGCTGAATAATGGCCCTCATAAGATACTTCGTAATCCCTGAAACCTGCAACTTTCACCTTCTGTGCCAAAAAGGGAGGAGAAGGGGTGGAATTTGCATTGATTGTTAATTCAACAATTTTTTTTCGGTTTTTAGAAATGGGGTCCCGCTATGTAGTTTAGGCTGGCCTTGACCTCTCTATGTCACCCATCCTGGCCTCAGGGCTGTGGTGATCCTACTGCCTTCACCTCTCAACTGCTAAGATCACAGGCACGTGCTGCCATATCTGCCTTGACCAGCAATCTGGAGACGGAGACATTACCCTAGGCCAGTGATGCTTCCATCAGAAATTTGATGATACAAACAGCCTGCTGTGGCCAGCGTGCCATAGGTCCACCACCCTTAAATGCAGTCACATGCATCCTTCTTAGATGAAGGGAGAGGAAACATTGTCACAAGCAGGAGGCACCATAACCACAAAGACAGAGACTGGCGTGATACAGCCACAAGACAACAGTCGCCATGACACCCCAAAAACTGGAAGAGGCCAGCCATGGATCCTCCCCTGGCACCTCCAGGCCTACAGACACCTTGATTTTGTCCCAGTGGTGCTGATTTTTGAGACTCTGGCCTCTATAACAGACCCACAGAAGTCTATTTTAAACCAATAGTCTGTGGTAATGTGTTACAGTGATGATAAGAAATTAGTACAAGTGGCTAAACAGATTCAAGGAGCTCACCTGGGTGGCTCCTGAGAGTCCTGCCAGCTGTAACATTCTTGATGCTTCAGTTCCACTTGACCCCTCACCCCGGAAGAAGCCCCTGGCACCTGCCCCGGGACACCCGCTGGGAACCGCTAATCCGATGTGACTCTGCTGTAGAGGCTGTGCTTCTCTTTCTCAACGTATATGCATCACCTCACTTAGTCCCCATCACCGCCTCCTGGGTGCCTCAGAGAGGCGACCGGGCTTGGCCAGAACTGAGCTAGACTTCCACCAGGATGTCCGTGACTCAGAGAGCTCCTCTCCACCAGCAATGGCGGCTGTGCCCTCTCCCTGGCAAAGCCCAGGCTCCCTGACGGCAAAGCCTCCCAGCTCAGGCGCCTTTGAAGGCCCTGACAGACTCGGAGGGAATAAAAACCCTCAGTCTTGAAACCGACGGAGGCAGCTCAGCTTCCCCGCTCTCTGTTGGCTCAGGGCATTAGGAGACGCTGCGGCTTCTGGTGATGTTGCTGCAGAGAAGGGCGATGAAGGCAGGCTCGGGCCTGGGGGGCAGAGCATTTTTCCAGGTCCGTGGGGCTGCAGAGGCCCAACATGCACCAGCCTCTCGTCAGCCAGCAAGTCCCTTCCACGAGGAGGAAAGTGAGGCTTTTTGTCAAAGTGGCTCTGGAAATGAAGAGCCTCAGCTCCCTGATGGGCTGTTTGAGGGTGTTGTCTCTTGGCCAGCCAGGAGCCTGAACCCTCAGGGATTCAGGATAACAGCTCCCTGAACCCCTGACTCTCACAGAGGTTTCTAGATCCTTTGAGACCACACAGCCCACCCTCCAGATGGGCTTAAAATCCCCACCCAGAAGTTAGGGTACTACCTGGCCCGGGTCACAGCCTCCAGTGCCTACCTGGGCCAGGCAGGGGCCTGAAACATGGGACTCTAGGCTGGCGGGGGATAATAAGGACTGGTGGGGACAGCGGCAAGGAACAACCAGGCATCCCTGAGAGTTTCCTTACTAAATTTAAATGCTCAGCCCACAGCACACATCCCGGACCACCTGCCTGTGGCCTCCGCAGGACCGTGGGCCTTTGCTCGGTGCTCCGCTCCGTTCCATTCACTCATCTCTTTCTGTGGCACCTGCCACCAGGACCACCCTTCCTTCTCCCTCTGCTCCTGCTGCCCGGACTTAGAAGCCTAAGCCAGGCGCCACCTGCCCCGGGGAGCCCTCTCCGGCTGCCCCAGGCTCCACGGGCCTCCCCGCTCACGCCTTCCCTTGTTCACAGGACTCCACAGTGAGCCCATCCCCACCATTACAGGATGCGTTGGGACACTTTGGCCCGTCAGAGCTTGTCTTCCCAACGTCACGCACCTCGCGTCCCTGCGTGCGGGGCCTTGGCCTTGTTCCTTCGGGCACTCAACTTCAGAACAAGACAGAAGTCCCTCAGAGCAGATGCACCCACCTCAGGCGCACCCAGGACTGACGTACCCCGCCATACCAGTGAGCCTGCGCACACCTCGGTGGCCCCCGTGGCCGAGGCTGCAGCCTCCCTTCCTCTGGGAGCCCCTGCTTGCCCTCATTTGCCAGCAGCCACAGAGCCACGAGGGCCTGGGTGTGCCCCGGCGGAGCAGGCAGCCTTGTGCGCACCAGGGTCAGCCTGAACAATACAGAGCCGAGACCCGTTTGAAGAAGGCTAACGCTAGACGAACCTGGAGCTCCCCGAATAAGATAGTAACAGCTACACCAACAGGTTGCTTCCAGGGCAGGTGAGAAAGGCTCTAGCAGAGTGAAAAGGAGACTCGGCCGAGGTCACACAGCCAGCAAGCTCTCGAAGGTCGCTCCTTGGACTTCAAGGCAGACGTGGGATGGCTCCCGGCCCTGCTCCCTGGCCGCACGGGTCTGTGCTCTGCTCAGCTGTTCGTAGATGTCACGAAGCCCTGCTAGTTTTGGATGCCCATCTCTGGGGACTTAAGCTCCTTGGTGTCCCCTCTCCACAGTATCTGCCATGGGACAATTGTCCGGAAGCGCTGCTGCCCCCCATGTGCCCACAGAACTCTGGAGAGAGGAAGCGCGACACCCACATCCCCTCGCCCAGCCCCGGGGCCCGCAGAGGCTACACTCTTGTGATTGTTTTGTTGAAGAAATGAAAGGGCAAGTGATTGAAAAAAGGGGTGGCTGACGTGCCCCGTAGTGGGGTGGAAAGAGCCATCCACAGGTGGCCTCACTGCCTGGCCACCCCAGGGAGCCCTCTTCCACCGAATAGGAGCTGGCACTCGGCCTGATCCGGTCCTGCCCAGCTCTCCCTGGTTTGTCTCCACGGTGGGGACTGGAAGTCATGTCGGATTAAGACCTGCTCCGGCTGTCACCGTAGCGGGAAGCGTGCCTATCAGGCAGCCCGGAAGAGCCCGGCATCTAATGGAGATCTGCTAATAAGATCTGAGTTGGTGAGCTTTGCATCCCATTAACACGGGGGAGTCCGGCCCGTCTGTCTGCTGGAAAATTGCAAACACAATAGAAAAGTCGCTTATGAATATTAATGAGACTAGAAACAATGCCGAGAGAAATTGTCGATGTGACTGGGAAGCGGGGGAGGGTCCGGGTGGCCTGTGTTTCTCCGCAGCTACCTGGAAGAGACAGGTCTGCGGGCTGTCACCCTGATGGGAGGGAGGGTGAGGGCAGTGTCCCGCACATGAGGAGGAAGAAGTCAGACTTACCTTCTCCGGCAAGACAAGACTCTTTCCTGATGTCAAGTCCATCCAGGGTGAAACCCACCGGACAGCATGGGGTCCAGCGTGCACAAGAAGACCAGCTGGGACAGCCATCCAAGGTGGTCTCAGCACAGCCCCAAACATTTCCGTCCGAAGACCCTCAGCGAGCACCCCTTGCTCCCAGCAGCAGTTCCTAGGGAGACCCACCCAGGGCCCCCAAAAGTGCCTCAGGGGCCTGGAGGGATGGGGAGAAAACCAGGGAGGCTGAGCCCTGGGCTACAGATTCAAGACTGAAATGTGTATCTCCTTGATCCCCAACTCCAAGCTGAGACAGAAGCCAAAGGTGAGTGAGACAAAATCCCTGCCCCGAGAGGAAATCCGTCAGATGGGACAGCAGACAGCCTGGGGTTACAGGCCCCACGAGAAGGGTGCGAGCTGACTCTGCCAGTGGTGCTGTTACCCTACTAACGAAACAAAAGCAGAGACCCCCAAGAGGAACATGGGTAATAGCCACAAGCAGACTTTTGTAGGAAAGGACTTAGTAAAAGGACCCCTGGGCTGCTGTTACTCTCTTGGTTAAGGCCAACTATAAAGCACAGCCCATTCCCGCCAGCTAGGCAGCAAGGCCAGGTGAGTGACCAAGCTCTCTGTCTCCAGCTGTGGCCTAGCGTTGGTTCCACCTGCTTTTCAACAGCTGAAAGGCGGAGGTTACCACCACCCCAGACCCGGGGAGGGAGGTCCACACACCTGTCTGCATAGCTGCACCTCCAACGTCGCAGCCTGAGAGCTGTGGAAACGACCAAGCCCTCCTTCGACTTCCGAAGTGTAGCCTCATGAGTGGGTGGGGGGAAGGCAGGACTTAGACTGGGGACTCACCTGACAGCCCACAGCCAGATCTGACAGCACCGTGTTTCACTTGCCCAGTCTTTACATAAATTTTTGCTTTATTCATGAGGAAAGTCATCATCCAGCGTGACAAAAACTTTTTCTGCCTCTACCAATCTCAATTTTTGTATCACCTCTCTGGCCTGAGGCACATGAATGGGTGAGTTTGCAGCCCGTGTCTGAGACCCTCCAGCTGCCTTTCCTGCGGAGACAGGAGGAGGATCGGGGATCCCCCAGTCAGTAGTGTCGGGTGTGCAGGTTACGCTGCAGGAGCTGCGGTGGAGGGTGGTGACTGGCACTCATAGGACTGCACCCCAGCGTGTGTGTCGCCCCTCCCCCCATCCAGGCTGCAGCCCCTCCTGGCCTCCCGCCGGGCCCTGCTCCCCTCAGGTGCCCTTATCCTCACACAAGCGCAGGGGCATCTTGCCCCCTGGACCAAGGAAAGAATTGCTGCCAGCACAGGACCCCGCAGGCCGTGCTGCTGGTTTGCATTGTATTTGTAGGATAATTAGTAATGGCACAGATCATTTTTATTAGCTGAGCTGTCTGCATTAAAATGATAGATTTTTTTTTATTAAAAACATCCGAGGGAGCTGCCATCGCAGTAGGAGAAGGGTAATTTCCCGTTTAGTTTAAGAGCAGATGGTACCAAAGTACTCAATGGAAATAAATCGAGGCTGGGCCAAAGCCCTGGGTACACATGTCTGAAATTCTCTGGCCTGCTCAGGCCTCCTGCCCTGGTCTCTGCCCGCCCTTGTCCAGGGCCCTCAGCCCAGGGAACTTGCTCCCAACCACGTGGCAGAATCCAGACCCTAAAGGCTGTGGGCTGGAAAGTACATGCTGATGTGTAGGGCTTCACCCCAGAACTCAGGGCGCTGTTGATGCTTAAGGAGCCAGAGCTTGAGGGGTCGGAAACCGAGGCGAGGAGACGTAAAGAGCATTCAGCCGCAAAGCGATGGTCCGGGTGGGCACCACTTCCCTGGCTGCCCCAGACATCGCCTCTGTCTGGGCGGCGAGGACTTTGCACCAGCCACACAGCTCCCGTTACGGGTTAGGATGGGGGGGATTTCCTGCCCGTGTGCCCTCGTCCCCGAGAGAACTGCCCCAGGAGAGGAAGGGACCCCTTCTTCCGCCCTCCTCTTCTCCCTCCCTTTTCCTTCTGTTGTAACTACCGTCCTACAGAGCACTCACTGGGGCGCGTGGGTGAGGACGACAGGTGAACAGGGGCTCTAACCGAGGCCCTCTCCTGTTCTGGCGGGTGGACAGCACGCTGGGCCTGTAGACAGGTTCCAGGCCCCGGTCCCAGCCGTCCTGGTGACCCGCCATCCAGCTCTGAGAGAAGCCGTGGAGACCGATGGCTCTGCAGGCAGGTGTCTAGGAGGGAGGAGCCCCAGAGGGCAGGGCCAGGGATGCCAGTGCCACTTTGGAGAACTCCCGGGGAAACTGGGCTGGGGAGGAAATAGCAGGAAGGGAGACCGAGGAGGCAGGAAACAGGTACGATCGCCTGTAAGTCATTGGAGCACTCGGCCGTTACCCTGAGGGCACTAAAGAGCCAGCCATGGCTGTAAGCAGCAGAGTGACCCGGTCCAATCAGATTCGCATTAAGCTCATTCTGCCCCCTGTAGTTGCTACCCTGGTGGACTCTGGGGCAGAACTTCAGGCGCATCATGGTTGGGAGGAGACACAGGGAGAGGAAGGCTGTGATCTGGGATGAAGGACAAGTCGCGGCCGGCTCCTGATGAGAGACGATGAAGCCTGAGGGCCATGAGCTGGAGGATGCCGCACTGGGACTCCAGGGTGGAGCGCCCGGGCTCAGGAAGGCTGAGGGTCTCTGAGCTCCCATCCCCAACCTGCCCAACCCTCCCAGGACCCCAGCTGAGCGGCGAACCTGAAGCCAGTGCTGCCTTGGAAACCCAGCTTCCCACCCCCAAGTCAGGCCCACACTGCTCCTTCCTGCACGGGGTTGCCGTGGAAACCGGAGATTCTTGCTGAGGCTGCAGAATGGTATTAATCCTGCCTCGGGAGGGAGGGTGTGAGGGAGCAGCGTGTTTTCTGATATTTCCTGTGGACAGAGGATCCCTGGGCTGTTGTTTCCAGAGCTTTAGGTTCAAGGGGCCACAGGGCTGGGAGGGCAGAGTGGGGCTCCGTGAGGACTCACCCTGCCCCTGCAATGGGCTACAGGCACCCAGGTACCCAGTGCAAAGCCAACAGTTGCTCAGGAAAGGCTCTGTGCAGTGCAAGCATCCTCTAAAAGTGACTGAGGGATGATTACCACAGGCTACCTGCTACACACCTCCTCCTCCGGGAGCCCCACTACCTATAAGACACCCCTTTGCAAGCTGAGGAAACACTAGACAAAAGTCCCTCCTGACAGTGAGAAGCCGCCAGCCTCCCTGATCTTGCCTCCCCCAGACCTCGGTGTACCCCGGGGCACTTTGCAGAGCCTGGCAGTCGTGCCTGTCGGGCCACAGCACAGAGCCCGTGCCATCAACCCCTCCATTCTGGAATAGCACTTAGCCACTCCAGAAACTTCCATATAGAGCCGTCAGTTGGCTGATTAATTGATTGATTGGTGTTTTGGGCTCATTCTGCAGCTAATCCTGGCTCCCCTCCTGATCAGGGTCAGGGCCGAGTGGAGGGCAGGGGCCGGGGCTGTGTACCTGGCCAAGGTCAAGGCTGCCATCTGTGCCTGGGTCAGAAATCCATGAACAGATTTTGAGTGTGAAGTGTCCAGGTCCTTCCGGGGGTCACGCGGCAACCTTGGCCTCGTTAGCACACGCCGGGCCCATCTGGTTTCTTACTACTTCTGGGGAGCCAGCCACCCGCCTGGGTCAGAGCCCGCCAGGAGCATCGCTACCACTTCCACCCGCCAGGGGAGCCTCCCACCCTCCAGGCCGCGGCTTTCAGCCCTCCGCAGGCTGGCTGCACAAGGCTTTGGCTGGGAACCAACCCACACTTCCTGTAGGGACAGAGGGGAGGCAGGTGGGAGGAAGAGCTGGCAGCAAAGGAAGCGAGAGGAAAGCACGGTGGGGAGCAGGGGATGTGGGCGTCGTGAGGTCATCAAGGCCCAGCTGTGCCCAGCTGTCACACTGCTACTTCCCTTCGGGTAGACGGTCTTCATTCTACTTTCTGAATGTTTTGCACACGCAGACTGCACAGAAAACCACTTCCCTCCCAGTTCCACCAATTCCCACCCCTATCCTCATAGCCCCGCTCAGGCTCTGCCTCCTCCAGGAAGCTTTCTTCGGCCCCCTCAGCCTGGATGGACACCCTGCTGTTCTGCCTGCAGCGTTAGACTGCTAGCGCTAGTGGGAGCTGGACTCCTTCCTGCTAGACCCTGAGCTCCTTGAGGGAAGGGCCCACATTTAGTTCACTTCTGTGCCCCTAAGACGCCGACGCTTCGGCAGGGAGCGAGCTGAGTGTAGATGCTGCAGAGCAGACAGGAGGGCGCGCTTCTGGATGAGGCGGTGCTGTCAGTCACAGGCGGAGCCCCCAGGACACAGATCCGGGGCTGGAGTTGAGTGTGCGGGACGCTTACTGAGGAGCGCCTCGGAGTCCGCAGCTGTGGAGAGGAGAGAAGGAAGCAGGTGGGGCAGGGGGGAAACAGCCGCAGTGTAGGCCAGCGACAGCCTTGGACAAGAGCGCCAGGGGCCGGGAGCAAGGCCGGCCCTCGGGCTCATCCTGATGGGCCAGAATGATCAGGCCTTGAGATGCCTCTGACCCTCAGCCACTGGCTGCCCAAGAAGGGGCGTGGGATCCTCTGCGGCGGAGACAGCTCCCAGAGGAACAGGCCACAGCAGGCACTCGGGTGTCAGTCCTCTTAGCATTTGGGACAATAACTTGTCCGCCTCAGGGGAATCCAGGCAGCACTCCATTCTCCCCACCAGAAATGGAGGTGGTAGGTGACAAGCGATGGATAAACGCATGGTTGGCTAGCTGGACGATGGGTGGAGAAAGGATGAGTTCACGGGGACTTGTGAATGGATGACTGCACGAATGGATGGAGGGATGACGGGTGAACGGACGGATGGATAGAAAGATGGTTGGGCAAATAGATGTCCAGGTGACGGGTGGGCAGCTGAATGGGTGGGTGGTGCACAGGCGCATGGATGACTGATGGGTGGATTCACTGATACGTGAACTGGTGGGTGACGAATGGTTGGGTGGGTGACTGGCAATCGATGCGAGAATGCATGAATAAATGACACTTGCTCAACATTTCAGGTCTTAAAGTAGCTGGGCTCTCCCAGGTGCTCGCCTGCTTCTTCCTTCCCCACTGAGTAGATTTAAAGAAGAAGCACAGACAGCAAGCAGTCTTACGAGTGAAACGGTCTACAGGGTGACAGTCCAACTCTCCGGCATCAAAATCTCAACATGTGCAGACTTCTGGGGCTGTCATGCACGAAGAGAGGGAGGGCCACAGACTTCGGGTTCACAAGAGACATGAAAGGCAGCAGCTGAGCCGTGAGCAGCAACACGGCAAGTCCCGGTGTGGCCGAGAGGAAGAGCAGGTGGGACTGGCTCGGCCGGGGGACCGTCTTCGTCTGTCCACGGCCGAGTCACCCTCTCACCCGCAGACCCAGGACAGGCCTCTGCCAGGAGCACAAACCTCCTCGTTGTAGCATGAGCTGACCCCAGCCTGCTGCCCTCCTCTGTGACTCAGCCCACAGGGGGACATTCTCAGGTCGGTCCCCGAATGGCTTCTAGAGGCCGCAGAGTCAGAGCGTCCGCCAAGGGCTGTCGGGGAGACCCTACCAGAGCATTTGTTGCTGCATGATGCAGGGGAAGCCTTTCCGCCTGGCGGGACAGAGCCTGCAGGGCACCTGGGACTGAGGAAAGGCTCGTGCCTGGAGGTGAGGAGGCCAGGGTTCCCTCTCTCCCTGGCCAGTGCTCTTCCTGCTTTAAGATTCACATCAATATCTTTCCTCCCTGGTGGGTCAGCTCTCATTTTTTCTGGTCTCAAGAGGAGACATTAAGTAACAAAAACTGGGTGTCACCGTGGAAGCAAAGAAGTCACTTTTCCTGAGGCCCCACGCTCAGCGTGAAACTTCTGGGGTGCACCTCCCAGTCTCAGCGCATCCACTGTCCCCCTGCCTTCCCAGCCCCTTCTTATGCTCTTCTTTGAATTCCACCTCTTCCTCCCCTTCCCCTTCGTCTGACCCCCCCAACCTCCCACAGAGAGGCCCACGTGGCAAGGAACCACTAAAGCCTTCCCCCAACAGTCACGTGATCACCTCAGTGACCACTCCGCCCATGCCTGCAGCTCCAGTCCACGCCTTTATCACAGCCCCATGAGAAACCCTGAGCCAGAACTGCCCAGCCAAGCCACGCCCAGATTCCTCACCCTCAGAAAAACCCAGAGACAAACCCCGGTAACTGTTGGCTGATAAAAGCTGCCGCATTTGAGGATTTTTGTTACACAGCGATGAGAAGCTAATGCACCCATTCATGCATGTCCACCTGTGTATCAGGTGACCCTTCCCCAGCTCCCAGCTGAAGCTTCATCCATGTGGTCCAGCCCAGGAGCAGAGCGCTCCTGTCTGGGATCCAGAGTTTGACATGGCGAAGAATCAAGTCATTGGGCTTCTGGTCGGTTCTTCCTTGGGCACCTCGGGGACAGAAGTGGCTGTGATGTGCACCATGCCAGAGCTTCAAGCTTGTCCAGATGTCGATCCTCAGGCCTGGAGAGACCAATGCTTCAGCTCTTGGAGCAGTGGCTGGGAGAGCCTGGGCTGGCCAGAGTCCAGCTGGGTCACCCACAGCTCCAACAACTTCTCAGGGTTTCCCCAGTGGACTGTATAAATATGAACTATTGCCACCAGTGCCAAGACGTGAAGAAAAAGTCAACAGCGCTGCCCTCACCATATATCTTTGGACAACTCCCACCTACTCTTTACCTTCATTCAAATTACTGATAACATGCTACATTGTGCTGGATCAAGGACAAAACCCTCCCTCTGGGTGGACCTAGGGCCATTTCTCAATACTGTGTTGTGTGTGTTATCTAAATACTGCTCCACTCAGCTATCTTTCCATTTGTCCCACATTTCTCCATCTTGTCCACATGGATATCATGGCACACTTTGTCAGGTACTTTGCCGATTCTTTTCTTCCAAATGAATTAATGGATTAAGGGATAGTACCCATCATTGACGGTGGGTCACACATCCTAAGAGAACCATCCAAGCATTATGCAACCTGATGAAAACAGAGCATTACCTGGGGCGTGGGGCGGGGGGTGCCGAAGCCAGCCGGACAAAACAGCGGGGTCGTGAAGTCAAGGGGCGCGGATTAAGAAGATAGGAAAATGGGCTCGGGAGGGCCTCTCAGTCAATACTGAGCAGGCACCCGTTTATTGAGCAGGTTGTATTTATATTTTTTTAGAGGGCCAACATGGCCTCAAAAATGGTTACATTTTATCTTATAGGGGAAGAAAAACAGGAACAAAGCACCCAGGAAATCAGCACACAAACAGGAGAAGGATGTCAACTAGCACACACTTAATTAACTCTATTTGAATTTAGTCCGAACCTACACAGGAACAGGAAGGAAAACAACAAGTAGCCAACTTGAGGAACAGAGGTCAGGGGTCCAAGTCAGAGGTCATTTACCTTCTCAGTCAGGCCTCCCAATGCAGCGATCCAGAGGTCGCAGATCATCTTGGGAGCTGGGCAGCACTGTTTGGCATAGTGCAGATCTCGCAACTGCTAGTTGGTGTAGCACCCAGTGCAGATCTCCAGGCATAAAAAGTCTCCTCCAGCAGGGTCTGCTCCCCACAGGGGGGTTAGTTATTCAGCTGCTTTCTCTCAGCTTTGAAACCCTCTCCTTGTCCCTTATTACTCTGAGATGCAAAAGCTGGTAATCTGCAAATCAGGTATCTTAGTCTGTTTTCTGTTACTATAACAGAATACCTAGGGATGGAAATTTATAATAAACTGAGATCAATTTGGCTCATCGCTCTTGAGGCTGGGATCTGGTGGAACGAGCCTCATGCTGTCAGCCCATGAAAAAGGGCAGAAAGGCAAAGAGAACAAGGCCAAGAGGGAAGAAGCAAACTTGTTCTTTTGTAGGGAGCCCACTCCTGGGATAACTAACACACCTCTGCCATGATGGCAATAATCCGTCCATGAGGTCAGTGAGGCCTTCGCCTTTCGTGAGGCCTTCACCTCCGAAAGGTCCCAACTCTCAGCACTGCTGTTGAGGATTCAGTTCCCAGCACAGGACTCTGAGGGACACATCCAAACCATGGAGCCCTGTGTCCTATGCTAGTTGATTCCATTTCTGGTGCTGCCAGACAGCCAAAAAGACATTGTGGGGAGATCAAAGGCAGAAGAAGGTCATGGCATCTCAGATTCTGCCTGATTCTGCTGACATTGGTCCAGCACTGACCCTCACATCATTGCTGGGTTCTGCTGGGTCCTTCCCCCTAGGAAGTCTGAGCCATAGCCCTGCTTATGCATAGTTCTGGCTTCTGCCTTCTGGAAGATTCCCCCCCAGTTCTGAGAGATGAGACAGTACTATCTAATTCTTGCCTCCACTAAGAACCCTGGTTTCCTGGTGTTCCTCTCACTGTCTCAGGACTTTCACAAAAAAAAAAAAAAAAAGTTCAACTTTAACCTGATCAAATCACAGTAATCTACCTTCTATCTCATCTTTCCTTTCCTTTTGTTTTGTTTTGTGACAGAGCCTCACTCCATAGTTCAGGCCAGCCTAGAACTCATTATTTACCCTAGTCAGGCCTTCTTCCTGCCTCAGCCTCCCAAGTGCTGGGATGAGGGCATCCAACGCCATGCCCAGCTGATCTTCCCATTTTCCATGGAGAAGGATGTGCTGGTCTGTAGTTTCAGAATCCACATGCTCTCCACCTCTGAGAAGTGGCAAGATGGACATATCTTCCCTGACTTCAGGAACACTGTCCATTCTGCTATTTCTCAAGAACGTCTTGGGGCTCAGCGATGTCCCCCCACAAGGTGACCATGGACCTCCAAACACATGTGAAGCAGCGACACTTCTGTTCCATGTCTCTACTTTGCTGATCATCCCAAAGAGGAACAACACCTACTAAATTAGAAATTAAGACTTCCGCCCTCTCTGCCACTGAAAAATACTGTATCATCTCCCCCCATATTCTGTTGGACCTAAATATACCCAGAAAAACGGGGCCAAAAGGGAACCCAGAGCATGAGACAGACACTATAATGGAGAGTGTAAAATTCAAGCAAAATGCACTAAAGAGGGCAAAGAGAGCCATTTGATACTGATAAAATTATGATCAATAATGAAGTCGTAGTCTGGTCCATGAACTTTAATGTACCAGAGACCATACCATGGAAATATATTAAGCATAAACTCTTGGAAGTCTGAGCAGAAATGGATAGGGATTCAGTTCTAGTGGAACTGTTAGCGTACCCTGCCTTATCCAGAAACGATCGAGTTTGCAAAGGGAAAGCAAGAAGAGATTCGACTCGACCACTAATAGCAGCATTTAGCACAGATTGAACTTATATCCTGCAGGCTCTTTGTCAAATGTTTGTGCAATGCTTACAAAATTGATCATACACCAAGCCACAAATAACACCACACTCAAAGGTATTCAATTCAAATAGTAGGTAGGCAGGCTACCTCTTCTGACCAAGTATAATCAAGCTAGAAAGAAATAATAAAAGTTTTATTTTTTTAATCCAAGAAGAGGGTCTTCCATTTCCAAAATTCTTTTTATTATAAAATTCATTAAAATCTCTTTCTATTATCCTTGATGTCTTAGTAAAACTTGGTTCATTTGGTCTCCTGATTTCCTGACACTGAGTTCTCAGACCCACTAAAGTGGACAGTAGTTTTTCTAATCAGTGGGTATCTTGATTTCCTTCTAGGAAGCCAGTTCCCAATTATGAGTTCATAGAAGGGGCTGGTGTGGACTTCACTCTGTCCTCAGCTCAACTGATGGATCTTTAATCTGATCTGACCAATAAAAGCATTGCATTCCCTACCCACAACCGTTAGTTTAGGAATGACCACATGACCCAGTTCAGTCAATGAGATGTTTTTGTAGATCATTAAAGGCTACATCCTGCTGGACTTGAATTTGGGAGCATGCAGGTCTGGAAGAAGAGACCTGGCTATCAGAAGAGGCCTTCACCAGGCTGGAGGATTAGGTCAGTGGTTCCAGCGCCTGCCTTGCAAGCACAAGGTTCTGAGTTCGATCCCCGGTAACCACATACATTGCTGGGCGTGGAGACTCAAGCCCACCAGCAATCAACACCACATACCACATACCACAGTGCTGGGCATGGTGGCTCACGCCTGTCATCCCAGCACTTGGGAGGCAGAGAGAGGAGGATTGCTGAGTTCGAAGCTTGCCTGGACTACATAGTGAGCTCACAGCCAGCCTGAGCTACAAAGCGAGACCCTGTCTCAAAAAAAAAAAAAAAAAAAAAAAAAAGAAGAGGCCTTCGCCTGTGAGAGTAGAGGCAGCATAGATTCCTGCACTGTGAACTCATTTGGATTCCTGAATCAAACCATACCTGAAGCAGAATCTATTCCTGCACCTCTGTAAAGTCCTTTGGGTTAAGCTTAGATGGAAAGAAGTTTTGTCTTATTTATAACAAAAAACTTCTAGTCACACATATCTTTTCTTTCCTCTTTGAACCTGCCTTTAAGCCTGATATCTTTAGACACTATTCTTTTTCTAATCGTCCCTCAAGTATTTGGGATTGTTATAAGATTCCTTGATTGTGTATTTTTAGAACATCTAATCCTTTCATAAGCAGTCTTCTCTTCTACACTGCCAGGGTCCCATCTTTTCTCCTATATAGAATGTTTAAAACCTGATATTCTAGGCCAGTGCTTCTATCTGTGAATTAACTCAGACCCTTCGGCAGACAGACAGATGTACAGACTGACCCAGACAGAAAAAGAGCCTAGCACACAAATGGTTGCCAGATCTACCTAGTGACAGAAATTCTGCTAGGTGTATGTTGCCACATTTTACCTTCAAAAGCCCCAGGAGCACAACAGTAAGGTGCCCATCGAACAGGCGAGTCGCTAACCCAAAGTCTCTCCAAAGGGAAGACAAGGAGGCAGCGGTCAGAAAGGAGCCCGCGTGGTGACACCTTTCTGTTCTTTCTCCTGTGCCAAACTTTCCCCTCCAGGGTCCTCAGGGGAGGACTCTGAGGGGCCCAGAAACAGCCCCAGTGGCAGATGGGAGCTGGGAGAGGGGGAATTTACTCAGGGAACAGCCAGCACTTTGGGATCCAGATGTCCCAGTTACAGGCCTCTGGGACTGTGCCCGGATTGCCCTACCCTGCTTCTGGGGACTTTGCCAGACACCTGTCAATGCCAGACACGCTGAGAGCACCAAGCCTCCTGACTGGCACCTCACAGGAACATGGAGGACATCAGAGAGCGGGGGCCGCGTGTGGCCTCTGCCTGCTCTAGCCCGGTCCCCAGCATGGCCCTTCCGGGAGCTGGTTCCGTGACAACCTGTCCGCTCTACGTGGGCGTCGCTGCCTCGCCTCTTACCCCACCTTGGGAACTGGAGCCTTGGGCAGGGCCTCTCTGGCTGCTGGACAGCGCTCACCTTCTGGACATTGGCCCCCAAACCCCAAGCCCCGCTCTTCCCTGCTTGATTGGAACAAGGACTCAGAAAAAGGCACTGTTGTGGAAAGCAGAAGTCCCCCAGTGTGGGGCAGGGCTGTCTTAATACATTTTCTTTAATGACAGTTGTGAAGAGAGCTTGATAAATGAGTTTGTTCTGTCAGTCGCAAGAGTGCTGTTGTCAGCAAAAAGCAAGGCTTCCCACAGTCTCCCGGGCAGAGCCCAGCCCTCCCCAACCTCTCAAGAGCAAGACATCCGGGCCTCTCACATCATGCTCACACCACTCACCGTAGAATAACGGCCTTCTCCTAAGCTTTTGCTCTGCCGGGCAGTTTGTACGTTATTTCTTTAACGTGAGCACCAGCCCCCAGGTGGCAGGTTTTACTGCCCCTAATACACAAATGCAGAAACTGAGGTTCAGAGAAGTCAAGAAATCTCAAGTCAGTGAAGAAAGTGGAGCTTGATCCTCGGGTCTGGGGAGCAGGGCAAGTGACCCCAGCTTTTGCCTATTCTGCATGGCTCCGCTGCACTCTAACTAGCCAGCCTCAGAAACTCAGCCTGCATGTTTTTTTTTTGGGGGGGGCAGTGGTGGCCCATGTCTCCATGAGCCCTTCCCTCACCTCAGAGCTATGCATGGACCCCACTCCTTTAAGAGTTGAATCTGGGGCCAAAGATTTAGCTCAGTGGTTCCAGCGCCTGCCTCGCAAGGGCAAGGTCCTGAGTTCGATCCCCGGTAACCACATATAATGCTGGGCGTGGAGACTCACGCCCACCAACAATCAACGACGCATACCAAAATGCTGGACATGGTGGCTCACGCCTGTAATCCCAGCACTCAGGAGGCAGAGGCAGGAGGATTGCTGAGTTTGAGGCTTACCTGGGCACCATAGTGAGCTCAGGGCCAGCCTGAACTACAAAGTGAGACCCTGTCTCAAGAAAAAAAAAAAGAGTTGAATCTGCCCCCACTGAGCCCCTACCTGGTGCTTTGCTTTGGGACCTAGGGACATTTCCCATGTGTTGTCTTTTAAGAAACTTTTCATGTGGGGAAATTCCCTCTAATGACTGTCCCCTACCTGAAGCACAGTTCAGAACCCAATTCCTGGCTCCCTCGCAACTAAGGCATGTCATGTGACCTGCCTCTGCCAATCAAAAACAGCCCTTCGAGCCCCTGATGCAGAACTGAGCCCCGCAAGGGAGACAGTGTGTTTTCAGGGCGTGACTATGGTTGCTTATGAGGTCGATTTCCATTGACAGAAGCACCTGTGGAAGCAGCAAAGCTGGTTCCCACTGTCCAGCTTGGTGGCAGCAATTTCCCCCACGAAGTCAGGTTCTCAGTATGATTCTGATCGTTTCTCCTGCAAGCCTCACCCTCCCTAGGATACTCTGCATTATCGCCTATAGGTTAAAAAAAATAAAGTCCCTTTTCTGCCTCAATAGCCAGAAAGGATTCCAATACTTGCAGTTCAGTAGATACTTGGCAAATACTGATAAATCACCTCTCGTGCTGGAGTCTGAAGAGGAAGCCCCAGAGAGCATCACCCCTAACCCAGCTTCGCTCCCCACCCCCAGATCCTCAGGTCCCTCAAGCTGCCTCCATCAGTGCAGGCAGAGCACAGCCCAAGGTGCTGTGGCACCTGGCCCAGGGCCTGGCACGTGGCTGACCCAAGTAAATAGTAATTAACTATTGTATTTGTTTAACTCTCCTGCATCCCAGGATCCCCTGGGCTGCGTTTGAACTTTGCATTGATTGGATTCTCCTCACGACCCTGGGTTGGCCAGAGGGTTTTACACACTGCCCCGTGGAACTTTCAGAGCTTCTTCTAACATGGGCGATAACATCAGCATCTTCAGATGAGGAAACCGGGGCTAGCAGACAGGAAGCAGCTCGTCCATGGCCATAGCCAGGAAGTAGCAGGGTCAGGCTAGTGCCCAGCACCATTTGGCTTCAGATCCTGAGCTTCCTACTCCTTCCCTCTGCTGTACACAGAGAGATGTGCTCTGGCCTTAGCAAGCTGGATACCAGCACAGCCACCAACTCCCGGGAACCCCGCTGGAGATTAAAGAATTAATGGCTGGAACCCCAGCTGTTCTAATTTACAGCAGGAAGACGTAATGCTATTATTCTTTTCTCTTAAGAAACAAACATTAAAGGCGTTCTGGACACCTGTGGTTGTTGTCTAAGGCCGCACAATGCTCTGGACATTCTCTACCTGTAAGCGCTGTTTTACTAACAAATGTCTAAGCAACAACAAACTCCATGCTTGGTGGGGAAGCTGGAGCTGGCACTGAAGACCCCGTCATAGACTGAGTGGCTGTGCTTCTCCCAAATTCAGTGCTGAAATCTAACCCCTATGGTGATGGTGTTGGGAGGAGGCCTGTGAAAGGTGTCTAGACCATGAGAATGGACTCTCTCAAATGGGATTAGAGCCTGATAAAAGGCATCCCAGAGAGTTACCTCACCCTCTTTTATCCACAGAAGATATAAAGAGAAATGGGCAGCTTGCAACCCGGAAGACACCCTGCATCAGCTGCAGTCTGACCTTAGACTTCCGGTCCCCCGAACTGCGAGAAATAAATTTATGGTATTTATAACCACCCTGTACACAGTATTTTGTTACAGTAGCCCAAACTCCCTCCCTAGCCTTCTCTTGCCACTTCCTCAGTTGCCAAGGAGGGTTGCTGGCAGGTGCCTGAGCTGTCTGGGCAGCACTGGGAAGTCTCACCTGGTCTGAGAGAGCGATAGTCCCAAGATACTAGGAGGGCCATGAGAGGTAAGGTCAGGTCGGGGCTGGGCACTTCCTCACAACCCACAGAGCCCACTGGCCAGCCTGTGTTTAAGTAGGCCAAGCTATGCTGAGGACTTGTTCAACTGAACCCTGATCTTGCCCTGCAGAGACAAAAGAAGACAGTTATAACTACTTCCTGTTCAAGCTTCCGACTCCGAGACCGGTGGAACTTGCACATTTTCTGGTTTGGTTTGACTGACAAAATGCTTAAAATTATTTTATAGTTATTTCCTAGCATCTCAGAATTGGAGCATTTCAGGGTGCAGTGGGCTTGAGGAGTACAGGCTGCTTTAAGAGTGTAAATCCTAAATCTGTTTAGTCTAATTAAGTATGCATCTGTGCCATTATCAGAAATTCCCTTCTGGATACAGATCCAACAGAAACTACCCGGCAGATCAATAAGGAATTTACATGGATCTCCATTTCAGGTCTGGGTGAAAGGCATGGATTTAGAGGCCTCTAGGCCTCACTGCTGGGGGGGGGGGTGCATGATGATTGTAGGGATCAGAATCAACAGCCTGGAGGCACCTACAGTGACCTGGGTAGATCTTTAAACACATAAGGCAGAGAGAAGAAATGGAATTAGGTCATTATCAGGACATTATTTACATAAATTAGGTAAACACACATAAAATAGGTTTAATGAAATCATAAAAATGAAAGGAAGTTGTATCCAGTGCATTAGGTATAAGGGAAGAAGCCTGGAACTGGGTGAAGGAAATGAGTGAGAAATTCATTTGCATATTCTTTCGTGGACCAATGAGGTGAGGGCTGGTGTTTCAGTTTGGATCCGGAATGTCTCCCACTGGTTCATGGGAGCTGGTAGAGACTTCAGGAGGCGGGGCCTGGCCAAAGGAAGTAGGTCAATGGAAGCATGAGTCTGAGGAGAGTACTGGAGATGTCCTCCCCTTCCTCTCTTACCTCTCTCTTCTGCCTGTGACCACAAGAGAAGCAGCTCCGCCCCTTAACTCCCTTGTACCATGATGTTTCTGCCTCAGTTCAACCCCAGAAACACGGAGCCAGCTCACCATGGACTGATGTCTCTGAAATCAGTGGCCATATCCTTCCTTCTTAAGTTGCTTTTTCTCGGGTATTTGATGTCAGCCATGGAAAGCTGGCAAATGTTGGAGTTGGGAGGGTTTTAAGGCAATTCTGAGTGTTCTCAGCTAAACCTGGAAAGGTTTGCTGATGAGAGGTCAAGGGAGAGGGCATGCAGAAGCACGAGCAAGGGCCCCGTGTGGCCAGCGATGGCCCCTGTGGAGGACTCGGCCAGGTCCACTCCTCACTCAGCCCCACGTCAGCCTACACAGCTGGCTCTGCCTGGTCAGACACACGAGGGCCCTTACAAGGGGAAGCGGCCCAGCTGGCACTGACCATGCCAGCAGATGCCTATCACTCGAAAGTGGCCCAGAGAAGGGGTAGCGGGGTAGTCGGGTACCTCAGAGCCACGACACACGGGAGACCAGAGGCGGAGCCCGGCTGCTGAGGGCCCAGGGCTGAGCTGTGCGCACCGTGAACCCACTGTGCCCTCGTGTGTGTCGTCCTCCGGGCTGCCGTGGGCTCGCGGAGAACCTGCGTGGCCTCCAGAGTGACAGCAAAGTGCCACCCCGTCTCTGGTGTGGTCCTCCTGGGAACCCTGTCAGCAGCACGCCAGCTGCCCACCCAGGGGCGACCACTGCCCAGGGTACCCCGCGGCCAGGGACTGGCAGCACAAGGGCCCAGACGGCCCCTCGCGTGTCTGGGGCTGCGCCTGGGGCTGCGTCCCGGCTTCCCCTCCTCCCTTCCACTCCACCGCGCAGACGCTTTCCTAAACATCCTCACAGGGAACCCATTCGATTAGAATTACCTGGGAAAATAGCAAAAACTAAAACCCCAGAGTTATTCATTACCGGCTAGTTATTAATTATGTATATATTACAAACTTCAAAACAGATTCAGGCCCCTTCCAGCCAGGTCATGTGATAAAAGTAGCCAGAGAGTCAATCATCAAACATCACTGACCACCAGAGAACAATTTCACACACCCCGCCCCCAGCTGAGCACATGTGGTTCTGAATGCTAAATAAATTCTAGCATTATTTTTCTACATAGGGCCTCTGTGTAGTTCCTAGTGGTTCCATATATTAATTGCTCTCAAAATTATCAGAATTGTTGATGTGTGTGCTCAGAATTTTGGGTTTTTTTATTTTATTTTTCATTTGGGATACGGTCCCTTTAAAAAAAAGTAGGGCTTTATGATGTAGGAGAGGTTTTGCTTGTTTTGTTTTTGGGGGACAGAGTCTTGCTATGTAGTTCAGGCTATAACTCATCGTGTAACCCAGAAAGGCTTCAAACTCAAGGCAACCCTCCTGCCTCAGCTTCTCAAGTGTTAGTATTACAGATGTGCTCCAGCAAGCCTGGCTAAGATTAGGATTCGTACAAAGAGCTACAGGAATTCGTACCTACCTAGACAGATCCCAGGCAGGATTTGGCCATGAAACTGTTCTTTAAAAAGAAACAAACAAAAATAAAAGGAAAAAGATAAGATGAGGGAGAAATGTAGCAACATCAATCCTCATTAAGTGAGCAGCTACTATGTCACAGGTACTGGGCTGAGATCCTAATAAAGTAGTGGTTCACACAGGTCAGCTATATGAAAGTAGTCTTTAACAGTCCCATCCTGTGTACACAGCGAGACTGGGCTTCAGTGAGGTAAAGCAACATGCCCAAGATCCCACAGGTAGTAAGTGATGGAGCCAAGACTTGAACCCTCATCCTTCTGATTCCAAGCCTTGACACATGCCCCAGAGCCCCCACCAGCCAGCTTCTACTGTCACCATGGGAACAGAAATCATGGTGGAGCTACCAGCAGAGCTAAGGGTCAGGTGACGTACATTCCCACGACTCCGGGAGGAAAGGCCAGTTGACACAGTCATGCTTAGAGTGTAGCCTTTTGATCAATCACACTCTTATAGGAACCCTGAGGGCCAGGTGACCAGAGGTCCGAGCCGGGGCGTGTCTCTAGCAGGTGCCCCAGGAGGGCCCGCCCCTGGAGACCTGACTGCACCTGCCTCTACTTTAACTTTGCCCCAGAAAGGGCAGCAAGCTCTGCCTTGAAGCCCACCCCTTAGTCAGGCCAACCCTGCTCCTCTGGCCCTCGGTTCACCTTGGCAACCATTGGAAGCTACCAAGACTTCCCCTGGGGAAGGGGTTTCTCAGAAAGGACGGAGATGTAGTGGGCAGCGTCAGCTCACTGTCTCCCCCATGGGGGAGGGGCCCCAACGGGTTCTGAAGGGGAGGGGCTTGGAAGATAGAACAGCACAGTCCTGCTTCTTCATACCAGTGTCAGAGAAAATAATGACATCCTCTCCGCACACAGGAGGGAGCTGGAGATAATTGGGGGGCTTCTATAGGGAGCTGGGTGAAAAAAACTGTGTTACGTTTTCTCTATATAATTTTGATAAGAAAAATAAGTACAAGGTAATAGATGGAATAGTACATATTAGATGTGTATAAAACTTCCCCATAAAAATCTTTTCAGAAAAATTAATGAGAAGCTTGAGCTTTCTTCCGTGAATGAAATTTTCTTTAACATCATGCTTTCTGTGCAAAATGGCCTCACACAGTCCTTGATCAGGGCCTTTTAATGATGACCTCTTCAAATTCATGAAAGTTACTATCGACAGGAAATTTTTGTTCACACAAGTACATGATAAAAAAAACCTAACACCATTTTAGAACCATTCAAAAATGTATAACACTTGAAATTATATTAAAAGAATCTAACAGCTCTCCCTTTTCTCTGACAAATGTAATGTTGAAATTTCTTGTGATGATGTGAATGTATTATGGATACAATCTAATGTTTCAGATCGAGTATTTCAAAATAATGCTGAAGTTTCAATGTACAGAGTGTGTGTATCGGCAGAGACACAGACGGCTCGGCACCTACAGATAGGCTGAGTGGCCAGTTTGTGTGAAGACAAAGCCCACCGTCCTCCATGGCATTCACCGTGGCACTGTGCTTACCTCAGGACTGGGCAGAATCCCCATCACGGAGAAAGTCCCCACCCAACGCAGCCACCCCATCTGTACCAATCCTATTGTTCCTAAATACTAACCCTATTCTTCCTAAATAGCCTCATGTTTGGCATTTTGTTAAAAACACAGAAAACAGCCGGGCGTGGTGGCTCACGCCTATAATCCCAGCACTCAGGAGGCAGAGACAGGAGGATTGCTGAGTTCGAAGCTTGCTTGGGCTATATAATGAGCTGAGGGCCAGCCTGAACTACAAAGCGAGACCCTGTCTCAAAAAAAAAACCAAAAAAAAAAACACAGAAAACAGGCTAATGCAGGTGTCCAGGTGGTAAAATGTCTCCTTAGCCCTAATTGGCCCAATATGGTACCAGATGTGACTCCTCACTACAAAGTTCACAGGGACCACGGAACATATTCCACTTCCCTGCAGGAGACCAGGAAATTCAGGCCCTTTCTGGAAGGTGACAGGCCATTGTTGTCCACCTGGGCCTGGGAGGTTTCAAGAGGTAGGATTCTTGCAGTGCTGAGATGGAAAATCCCAGGCAAACTAGAATGAGCTGCTTGACTTCTGAGGCCTTTTGAAAGCTGTAAGAATCAGTCTCTAGGGCCAGAGGGTTAGCTCAGTGGTTCCGGCGCCTGCCTCGCAAGCACAAGGTCCTGAGTTCGATCCCCAGTGACCACATATAATGCTGGGCATGGAGACACGCCCACCAACAATCAACACTGCATACCACAATGCCAGACATGGTGGCTCACGCCTGTAATCCCCGCACTCGGGAGGCAGAGACAGGAGGATTGCTGAGTTTGTGGCGGCTTGCCTGGGCACCATAGTGAGCTCAGGGCCCGCCTGAACTACAAAGCGAGACCCTGTCTCAAAAGCAAAAAAAAAAAAAGAATCAGTCTCTACTGCACACCTGTAACATCCTCACTCCATAGTTACCTGCTCACAGCACACATATGCCAGAAAGACCATTGATCTTCAAACTTCCAAATGCATATGAATAATGCAGGCATCTGATTAACATGAAGAGGTTGATCAGTGGGTACAAGGTTATGAGATAGGAGGAAAAAACTCTGGTGACCTATCATATAGTGGGGTTACTATAGATGACAACAATGTCATGTATATTTCAAAAAGCTAGACACAAGGATGTGTAATGTTCTCACCCCAAAGAAATGACAAATGTTTTAGAAGACAGATCTCTTTAACCTGATTTAAACCTTATGTAACACATATATATGTATCCAAACATCATGGTACCTCATAAATATGTATAAGCTTCATGTTTTATGTATCAGTTAAGAATATATTCAATTTTTTAAGAAATGAAGATTCTGAGTCTTAGGTAGAGCTCAGTACTCTACCTTCCTAACAAGCCCCAGATGCTACTAGCCCGTGGGCCACACCCTGAGTGGCAAAAGTTTGAGCCACAGCACTGGAGAGACCTAGAATAATACTGCATCCCTGTGAGAGGGGTATGCAGTATTATTCATAGTCCCAGGGAACCAAGAGAGAGAAGGGGACACAGAAGCCCATCCACCCTGCTTACACTACTAGATATGTGTTCATTCGTTCTCTCGTTCACTCATTTACCTACCAACAGAGGCTGAGAACCGACGCCCCTCCAGGTCATGCGAAAGGACACCTCGTGTGTCCTGTGTACTCATGTGTTTGGTAACTCACATCGCTGGATTCATGGAACTGAGCCTTCCATCAAGAACAACTAAAGATCTGAACAAAATAAGAAAAGTCTTCTTAAAGGTATGGCGAGCTGTCAAGGAACTGGGTAACAGACAAACCAAATCCTGCAATCAAGGCAGGATCCAGAAAAGTAAGGGGGAGAAGCACAAGATGTTTCCCAGAGGTCATTTTCTGAGCTCTGTGGAAACAGAGTTTTGGTTTTCCTGGTATCCTGCGGCTAAGAAAAGAGCTCACAAAATCCAGGGTCTCTCCAAGGTGTAGAGTCTGAGCGGAGTCTCTCCTACTAAATAGCTAACACTTCCAAGGGTTCATTTTTGGGCTTAAGACTAAGAGAAAATGCCAAAGACCTCTCCTTATATGGACTGCAAGAAAAATTGATTGTCAGGAAAGCAAACACTTAGTGGAGAATGGAAAAAATAACCTCGGAGAATTTGAAAGCACCGGCCTCTCCTTACATAAATTGTAAGCTGAATTCATACCACCTGGGTGGTCCCAAGTCAGGAGTTTTAGAATGATTGCTGCCATGTGCTACCCCAGGGGCCTACAGAAGAAGAAACAAATATTCTTTGGGAAACTGCTCAGCAATCTTACTTCTCTTACATTTCTGTAAGTAGAAATCCAAAAGAAATGAGCCACCCATGATATAACACACACACACACACACACACACGCACGCACGCACGCACGCACACAAAAAAAAAACCACAAAAGAAAGCAATGCATCGTGAGTGTTTAAGGACAGAAACAAGTGGTTGCCCAATAGACCTGCACGGGCTTAGGTACTAGATTTACCACATAAATTATAAAATAATTATACATGCTAGCTTTAAAGAAATTAAAAAATAGTTTGAAAACATGTGCGGGGAGTGCAAACTAATAAAGAATAACTAGGTAGTCTGGGAAAAAGAACTTATAGAAATGAAAAAATTATAACCAAAATTAAATACAAGTTGGGTATACTTAACTACAAATGAGACACAGCTAAATAGACAGTACATTAAACAGAAGATAATTAGAAAACATTGTTCAGAATCAAGCAGAAAAAAGCAAGAAGATGGGAAACTCAAAGGACAAAAATTAGAGGACATAAGAAGCTCTAATAAGTGTCTACTTATAACTAGGAGGAAAAGTACAAGAGAATGACACCGAAATCATGTTTTTAAAACCAATAACTGAAAACTATCGACCTAATGGAGATCAACTCACAGTTTCAAAAGCCCACTGAATTCCAACACATTCAATGAAAAGAAATCCACAGCTAGTCTCATCATAATAGAGTAGACTTCAAAGTCAATGAGTTGATTCTTAAATCAGCCAAACAGAAAATATGTTAAAAGGAGAACCACAAGGATAACACCTGACTGTCAATTGCGGATATGGAAACTGGAAGAAAATGGAATAGATTTTCAACATGCCGAGAGAATAAATAAATATCACCTCAAATCCCAGAGAGGATACTTCAAGGGACAAGGGTAGTAAAGAAAGGACATTTTCATATTTTTAAAGATTGGTTGCTTGTCATTATTAGACTTCATTGGAAAAAATGTTCCTGAGCAAAAAGAATTTCAGAGAGTCTCAGGTGAAATAAGAAATAAAGTGATATTTGTATCTGATTATTTATTCTATTAAACTATATAAAAATTATTATGTCACATGGATGTTAGGCAAAGTCTTGGGTTTGATCCCACAAAGGAGGAAGGTAATACATGAATCACTGTAGGACCACATTGTTTTTAAAATATACTAAATATGATCAAAAAACGGTAAATGTATCCATTTTTCAAAACTTATTACGATGCAAAGTGCTCCCCCTGTGTTCAAACACTCTCAGCCCATCATTCTTGTCCCTTTCTGTGGCAGCTCTGCCGTCCTCTTTCACGAGCATCTTTCCTCGCTCTGTCATGGCTGCCTCCTTGTCCTGGGTGGATTTGAAATGCTTCCCTGTCATGGTTACTTTGACCTTGGGAAAGGGCGGGAACCACACAGTGCCTGATCTAATGAATAAGGTAAATGAGAACACACCATAACGTTTCTACAAGCCTGCCTTTCTGTTGCCTGAATGGTTCTGGCACTCAGCAATAGTATTCACATATTTTATCACACCTCGTAAAGACACTTCCTCAGAATAGACCGAGAATGAGATGCACGTGTGGTCAAAGTGAGGGGAACATTTTGGGGGGAGGGACTCATGGCAATTTTTCTTTTGCTGTGAAAATTTTTTAAAAAGTTAAACGTTCACTGTATATTTTGATCATCCCTTGTGGAACTCAAAAGAAGGAAGTGAGGATTTTCACTTTTCCCTCTGAGGCATAAAACTAGCATAGAATTTGCTCTACCACTACAAGCAATTCCAAACAAAAATACAAAAAGAAATTGTTTTCAGACATTTGATGACAGGTAGTTCAGGACTTTGAGCTCTAACCAGAGGGAAACAAATACTATAGTCTTGTGATTGTCCCAGCTAACTCTCCAGGCTGGAACTCAAGGAAAGGTAAAACCATAGAGCCCAATGGCCTCCCTGAGTTGAGTAGACCATATCAAAAGTAAGAGAATCAATGTGTCTAGAATGTATGAAATCTCCAGCAAAGAAAGAAAGATTTGCAAAGACAAATTCAGAGAGATGTAGAGCGGTCTCTTTGGATGTTTAGTCAAGTGCTGATCTACACATGCACAAAGTAAAATTCTACAGGGTCAGAGGAGAAAAAGACCCACTGGAAAGTGGCTGGCTAAGCAATTTCAGCATCCCACAAAGAGAAAAAGAGTAGTTCATATTCCTAAAATTCAGAGTAGTGATACCTCATGATACATAAGATATAGTCCTCGGAAGGGCCACAATTTAGTAGGGATACTCAATTAGTTCTACTTTGGACCCATCATAACAAAACTTAAATGTATGACTTCAAAGGATCAGAAGAACCCAGGTAAATTAACTTTGCACCAGAACACGGTCAAACACTCCATAAAGGAATCCAAAATAATCCAGCATTCAACAGCCTAAAATGCATGCTACCCATATGTCAGTTTACTGCCTCTTACCTTTGAACACTAAGCCCTGTGATACAGGAGCTAGAGTCTGTAAATATATCTCCCCTGTCATTTAATGCCATGTTAGATCTTGTCTTTAAAGGGTGCTGGGGAGGGAGAGGCTGTCACTGAAAGGCAACTTCCAAGATAGAAGCTTCTCCCCCTGGTTCCTGTACGATTTCTCTCTGCTGCCACCAGTGGTACTTGTACTCCAACAACCCAACAGGTCAGTTTCTGCAGAGCAGCCCTGACCCACTGCTTAAAAAATCGTAAGTTCATAAATACAAAAATCCACTGGATTCCAAGTGGGAAAGAGATAAAGAAAAATATATCATAATTGAATTTTCTAAAAACAAGAAATATAGAGAAAAACTTAAGAGCAGCCAGTGAAAAAATATATTATGTACAGAAGGGGAAGATAAGATTTGGGTAGCCGTTTCATCAAAAACAAGTCAGAAGACAACGAAGCCAAAAATCATTTGAATGTTAAAAGAAAAACTCTCAGCTCACAGCTCTTAACCCAGTGAAAACATCTCGCAAAAAAGAAAGCAAAAACTAAGGACTTTCAAGACAAACAAAATCTGGGACAATTTATCATCACTCTAAGAAATTTTAAATGGAGTCCTTCATCTAGAAGGAAAGTGACACTGGGTGGAAATCAGGATCCACACAGAGGGACGGAGAGCACGCAATCCTGAGGAGACACACCCCACTGGTAGATCCAGCGAGAGGGTCTCAGTAGTCTTCTCAGTGGGTTGAAACCACACATAAGAGGCCACATCCTCTATGATTGCATTTATATAAAATCCTGGAAATGG